>CP139502.1:123780877-123802480 GCA_021014915.2 Artemisia tridentata subsp. tridentata | reverse complement strand
AATTTGAACTTCATATCAGTGCATGTGATTTATGGTCAATTAAAATTTGTTGCAATTTTGGACTTTTGTTACTAATATTTGTGTGTTTTTGATGTTAATTAGATCTATTTTAACTGTAAATTTTTTTTTTAAGAGAACTTCGTCTTCTTCGTGAGGACCTTAAAAGGGAATACTTAGCTTAACGATGAAAGATTCGTTAAATTATGGTAAGATTTCAAAGATACATTACCACACAAAAGCAAGTAATATTCCCAAAAATCTCGCTATGATTGTATGCACCTCAAGCTGCATTAAAAAAAAAGCATAAGCGAGTTCGGTCTCACAATTTCAGTGTTAGATCTGAATTAAAAAATATATATATATATATATATATAACGGCGAAAGATCCGTTAAATGTATGTCAAAATCTAAAAGAAAGATTTGACCATCATAAGCAAGAGATTCTTGCAAATGCGAGCACATTTTTCGCAATATTAAGCAGTACATCTGAATGATGAAAAGAAAAAATGCGATGAGATGGTTAATGCGAGAACGATGCTTTGATATAAAAGAAATTGGCATGTTTGAACAAACATGATAAACCCGTTTACTAAATTTGCTTCATATTGTCGTGTTAAAAGAAACTGGTTGACAACCTCAAGTTGCAACATAAAGATCTCCATTCCTTCAAGCGAAATATATGTTGGGTTTGATAAATTATTAACTTGTTATAATCTAAAGTAAGACGTTACCTTTTGTTAGGAATTTTCTTTAAGTGTTTGGTTTGGAATTTTCTTTAGGTGTTTTTCTTAGGCTTTCTTGATTATGTTTGGATTCCTATTATTTTTGGCTATGAATGTTTTATTAGGCTTTATTTTATTTATTTTATTTCTTTTATTTCTTTGGTGTCCATTATATTTTTTTTTGAATTGTTAAATGCTTCAAGACTTCAATCTGTCTTTACTTGACACATACCAATTTTATAATAACACATAACCTATTTAAGGCTATCTAGTTTGTTATGTGATCTGAGTTATAAACATGTTTATAGCAATATAGTTGAATGACGTATACAGATTTTATTTTACATATTATTGTTTTGTGGCCAAGCATAGTAACGTGCATAATTTATTTATTAATTTTTGTTTCTGTAAATTCTTTAATGGACATTATGTTATGATATATGATGTATATGTGTTAAGAATATTGTGCAACTTGTATTGATTGGCAAACCGGTTCGACCATTCCGGTTTAGTGATGATGCGAAATATATAGAAGAATGATGTGTTTCTTCCAAGATAAATTTTTATTGTTCTCAGTGGAAGTTGGTTATTTACTTATCACCATAAAATACAAATAAGGACTTGCTTCCTTAAATTGTGAAAAAATATAAAGGGCATGTATGTAGGCCTATACATGTGCCATATGGATCATTTTGATTTATAAAATCGATGCATCGTCAAAATGATCATCAAAGACGCAACTTAAGATTAGCGTGATTAATGGCTCGGCTTATAAAATGCGAGCACGGTTTTCCAAATTAAATTATTAAAAATGGTGGTGAAAACTTCCAAGTATTGGGCGATTATTGGAATAAGTGTTGAACATAAAAGTAGCCCATGTTCATACGCGAATTGCTTTTGTTGAAACGTTTATAAAACGTCTTCAGTTGATTGCAAAGCCAATAATATTGTGAGAACAAAACTTTTAGTTTATGGGGCATGTTATGACATATGAATCGCATCTTGCCAACAATCTATAATGAATCCTCCCCGTTAGAATGGTTTTGGTCACAAACCAAATTTCCCATGTGAGATTTTGTAATTGTGTGATATATAGTAAATACACCACAACACACAAAATGGGATATTTAAATTGATAATTCATTCAGGGGGAGAGAATGAGCAGCGAGAAATATGGAATGAATTATGATATAGATGTTGATCCTCACATTAATGAATATGAACTTAAAGTTCAAGGGACAAATAACATTCCAGATATAGTAAATGCCAGACATATTTAGTGACCTAAAGAAAGTGACTAGATCATATTATGCTGCTATTGCTCCAATTACAATGTGTGTCCCAACAGTAAAATCATTGATTGGTAGTAAGTCTATGGTACCACTACAACAAAAGAGAGGAAGGGCGACAGTGGTTTCGGCGGGGACACCATTGTCCCCGCCGAAACTCGCTAAACAACAAAAAATTGCTGAGCTGGCGCAAAGTCTCGCTGACCAGTTATAAAATTTTCAACGCGACTTTTCCGCGGGGACATGTCCCCGCCGAAAGTCTTTAACATATTGGCCAAAGTTTGACCAAAATTAGAGCGCTTAATTCTTCCCACGTTTTTTTCCCGCTCTGCCTTTCGGCGGGGACATGTCCCCGCCGAAAACAATGATGTATATTTTTAATTTTTCGCGGGGACATATCCCCGCTGAAAACGTTAAACATTTTGGCTCCAAAAAGATAAGTTCATTACCGTGAAAATTTATTGTCTTTTGGCGGGGACATGTCCCCGCCGAAAGTATTCCCGCCAAATTTTCCTTTTACCCCGCCAATTTTTTACTTATATATATCGTATAATGAATTTATCACAAAACACGTAAATTATCACAAAAAAACACACATAACAATGGATGGTTTAACGCCGGAACAGGAATGGTCAAAGGCTTTATCACACGAGCTCCTGTATAATGAAATTATACTTCATTGGGGCTGGGAAATTTTTGATGAATATGGTTCTTATGCGAACTGTGCACCGTGGCAGAGAGACAAGATTCTGGAATGGTTGAGGAGAAAGCCGTACTATAGAGAGTATTTGGAAGAGCTAGATGCTGCTGAAGCTCAAGCTGCTATCAAGGAAATGAGAGCAAGGAAGGGAAAAGATGGTGCGAGTTCCAGCAAAGCGGGAAGTAGCCGCAAAAAAAATAAACGGGTTGTTTCGTTTGATCTGTTTCGTTTGGTTGTCGAGTTGTTTAGTTTGAGTTGTTTCGTTTGGTTGTCGAGTTGTTTAGTTTGAGTTGTTTCGTTTGGTTGTCGAGTTGTTTCGTTTGAGAACTCTTGCGTGTTTTAAATAAAATGTTTGCCTTAGTGTTTGTTAATTGTGATATTTTTTCTTCAAATAAGGTCATAAACCCAAACACCCTTTTGGTGCAGGAAATAAGCAATCCCAAACACCCCTGTTTGGACAGCATAAACCAAACGGCCCTTGTGGGCTGTTGTTAACAAAACAACATAAACCAAACGGACAGCATAAACCAAACATCTCGGCTCGTTCGTTAAACATCTCGTGTATAACCATAACACCCCTGTTTGGATAGCATAAACCAAACGGCCCTGTTTGGACAACATAAACCAAACGGCCCCTTATGGTTGAATCTTGATGGACACTTAAATTTTCACAGCAACAACAACATCATCAGAAGTAATTTTATTAAACAGCATAAACCAAACGGCCATGTTTGGACAACAACAACAACAACAACAACAACAACATAAACCAAACGTCCCTGTTTGGAGAACAACATTACATATGAAGATTGTCCATGTCACCCAACAGCTCACGGAGTATTGCAGCCGACTGACATGCGTGGTCGGGGTCGTCGTGATTCGTTGCCATTTCAAGTCTTGCCTCCAGTACCCTTACTCTTGTCTCAAGCACCTGCTTTTGTGCCTCCAGCATGTTTATCCTAAGATCTTTTTCATTACAGTTTGAGCACCTTGTTGGTGCAGATCCAGAACCGTGAGATGTTGAAGCAGACGAGGTTACTCGTAACTGCTCATCAAAATCACTCTTCCACATAAAGTAACCACATCCATGATCTTTTTGTCTTGGCTGCCACATAAATAATGTAATTATATGATTTTTTGTATATTTACATAAATAAGAAATGTATAATTGTTCACCTTCGAAAGAGGACATGCATAATATTCCAATCCAAATGTATCTGGCTGATGTGATGTTCTTTTTTTTATATTTCCTGCTCCACAATTACACATAAAAGGATTATATCGATCCATCTCGTGGTGATGAGGGATGAAGGAGGTGATGTTGTTGCAGTTGTGGATTTAATTTGGTAGTAATGTGGGATGAGAGAGTGAGAGAATATAAAGAGGATTTTGGTAGTTGTGGATTTTGTTGCAGTTGTGGATAAGATATTTTTGATATTAAAGAGGATAAGGTATATCATTTATTGGCGGGGACATATCCCCGCCAAAAGAATTTACGAAAACGGTAAATTACATTTATTGGCGGGGACATCTCGGCTCGTTTGTTAAACATCTCGTGTACAACCATAACATCTCGGCTCGTTCGTTAAACATCTCGTGTACAACCGTATCATCTCGGCTCGTTCGTTAAACATCTCGTGTACAACCGTATCATCTCGGCTCGTTCGTTAAACATCCCGTGTACAACCGTATCATCTCGGCTCGTTCGTTAAACATCTCGTGTACAACCGTATCATCTCGGCTCGTTCGTTAAACATCTCGTGTACAACCGTATCATCTCGGCTCGTTCGTTAAACATCTAGTGTACAACCATAACATCTCGGCTCGTTCGTTAAACATCTCGTGTACAACCATAACATCTCGGCTCGTTCGTTAAACATCTCGTGTACAACCGTATCATCTCGGCTCGTTCGTTAAACATCTCGTGTACAACCGTATCATCTCGGCTCGTTCGTTAAACATCTCGTGTACAACCATAACATCTCGGCTCGTTCGTTAAACATCTCGTGTACAACCGTATCATCTCGGCTCGTTCGTTAAACATCTCGTGTACAACCATAACATCTCGGCTCGTTCGTTAAACATCTCGTGTACAACTGTATCATCTCGGCTCGTTCGTTAAACATCTCGTGTACAACTATAACATCTCGGCTCGTTCGTTAAACATCTCGTGTACAACCGTATCATCTCGGCTCGTTCGTTAAACATCTCGTGTACAACCATAACATCTCGGCTCGTTCGTTAAACATCTCGTGTACAACCGTATCATCTCGGCTCGTTCGTTAAACATCTCGTGTACAACCGTATCATCTCGGCTCGTTCGTTAAACATCTCGTGTACAACCGTATCATCTCGGATCGTTCGTTAAACATCTCGTGTACAACTGTATCATCTCGGCTCGTTCGTTAAACATCTCGTGTACAACCATAACATCTCGGCTCGTTCGTTAAACATCTCGTGTACAACTGTATCATCTCGGCTCGTTCGTTAAACATCTCGTGTACAACCATAACATCTCGGCTCGTTCGTTAAACATCTCGTGTACAACCGTATCATCTCGGCTCGTTCGTTAAACATCTCGTGTACAACCATAACATCTCGGCTCGTTCGTTAAACATCTCGTGTACAACCGTATCATCTCGGCTCGTTCGTTAAACATCTCGTGTACAACCATAATATCTCGGCTCGTTCGTTAAACATCTCGTGTACAACCGTGTCATCTCGGATCGTTCGTTAAACATCTCGTGTACAACCATAACATCTCGGCTCGTTCGTTAAACATCTCGTGTACAACCGTATCATCTCGGCTCGTTCGTTAAACATCTCGTGTACAACCGTAACATCTCGGCTCGTTCGTTAAACATCTCGTGTACAACCGTATCATCTCGGCTCGTTCGTTAAACATCTCGTGTACAACCGTATCATCTCGGCTCGTTCGTTAAACATCTCGTGTACAACCATAACATCTCGGCTCGTTCGTTAAACATCTCGTGTACAACCGTATCATCTCGGCTCGTTCGTTAAACATATCGTGTACAACCGTATCATCTCGGCTCGTTCGTTAAACATCTCGTGTACAGCCGTATCATCTCGGCTCGTTCGTTAAACATCTCGTGTACAACCATAACATCTCGGCTCGTTCGTTAAACATCTCGTGTACAACCGTATCATCTCGGCTCGTTCGTTAAACATCTCGTGTACAACTGTATCATCTCGGCTCGTTCGTTAAACATCTCGTGTACAACCATAACATCTCGGCTCGTTCGTTAAACATCTCGTGTACAACCGTATCATCTCGGCTCGTTCGTTAAACATCTCGTGTACAACCATAACATCTCGGCTCGTTCGTTAAACATCTCGTGTACAACCGTAGCATCTCGGCTCGTTCGTTAAACATCTCGTGTACAACCATAACATCTCGGCTCGTTCGTTAAACATCTCGTGTACAACCGTATCATCTCGGCTCGTTCGTTAAACATCTCGTGTACAACCATAACATCTCGGCTCGTTCGTTAAACATCTCGTGTACAACCGTATCATCTCGGCTCGTTCGTTAAACATCTCGTGTACAACCATAACATCTCGGCTCGTTCGGTAAAAGTGACATAAATAATTTTAAAAAGTTTTAAATTAATAAAATATGATTTAGAAATTTTTTAGTTAAATTTAAAAGAATTAATAGTCGTTAATTATCTTCCGCGGGGACATGTCCCCGCAGAAAGGTTTTACCAAAAAAAATTAATTTTCCCTCTTATTATTTGCTTTATCCCGCCAGAGTTATTTGCGAAAATTTTTTACTTTCCGCGGGGACATGTCCCCGCAGAAAGTAAAAACTAAAATTTATCCCTTTTTTAGATCAGATCTAACACTTAGAAAAAAAAAAAAAAAAAAAAAAAAAAAAAACACACACACACACACAAGCTTCTGCTACTGCTTCTCTTCTGCTAGATCCACCACAGCACCATCTCGATCCACCACAACACCACCATCTCCATTACCACCACCACCACCACACTCGCACCACTGTGACATCTCTACCACCACCACCACCACACTCGCACCACTGTGCACATCTCCACCATCTCCTCCCCCTCTCCCGTTTAATTCTTTCCTCCCTCTTCTCTCCCGTTTAATTCTTTCCTCCCCCTCCTCTCCCGTTTAATTCTTTTCTCCTCCTCTCATTTTCGTTTAATTTCTTCCCGTTTAATTCTTTTGGTGAGTAATTTTAGCTTTTTTTATTTTTTTAATTTTCGTTATCTTTTTAATTTGTTATTTGTTTTTAATTTTTTGTCATTTGTTAATTTTTGTTAATTTCTTGATTTTTTTTTTTTTTTTTTTATATGTTAATTTTTTGTTAATTTTTTTAGGTCTACTTGCTGCTGAGAACGGAAGAGGAGACCCGAAGCCGAGACCCGAAGCCGAGAACCAAAAAGCCGAGACCAGGTTTATGTTTTTTTTTTTTTGTACCGGGGACATGTCGCCGCCAAAAGTTTATAGTCATTAGTTTATGTTTATGTAATTTTTTTAGCTCACTTGCTGTCGAGACCGAGACCACAGTCGAGAGCAGCCTACTATCAAGACCAGCCGAGAGCAACCATATTCAGTACGTTTTTTTTTTGTTTGCGTGCTGTGTTTGTTAAGTGATGTTATGTGGGAGTCCTTTGATTATTGTTAAGTGATGTTTACGATATTTTGAGGTATTTGGTATATGAAAATGAATGTATTTGGTATACGTTTAAAAAGTACCAAGTTGGTGAATATATGAAAATGAATGTATTTGGTATACGTTTGATAATGTATTTGGTATGCGTTTGTGAATATATGAAAATGAATGTACGAATATGTTATGTGCTTATAATTTTTTTATCTAATTGTGTTAGACTATTATAAATGATTTTAGGAATTTAGTGATTAATTTCGGAAAGTCCCGTCCGAAGTTAATCATCCCATAGAAAACCCGTCCGAAATTAATTTATTAGAAATTAATTTCGGAAAGTCCCCTGTTTGGGACTGCTTTTTGAATGTTTTGTCTCATTTAGGATATGACTGCGTATAATTGATTTACTATTTGTGAAAAGTTCGACAGTGTTTCCCCTTTACTCCTACAAATATGTCTTTAATGCACATATTTGGGGAGTTGAGGGGAAATGCTGCCGAAATTTTTTCAAATAGTAAATTCAGTTATACGCATTCATGTATGAGACGAAACATTCAAATAGTGGGTTAGGATTGCCTTCCATAGTTGGATTAGGTGAACAAAACGCACAAACTCGTGATTCCACCTTTATGTATTTATGTGTAGATTTTTTTGAACATGCTTAATTCTAAATAATTATTTATTGCATCATTAAAACGCAGTTATGCCAATTGATAAGAGTTGGGTCTCTAAACCTCGTTCTAGCCGCGAATTTCTAAAAGGTCTTAGAGCTTTTTGCGAGTATTGCAAGTCTTTTGTGAATATTGATGGGAATGTTAAATGTCCATGTAAATATTGTCATAACATTGGTTGGGTAAAATACGAAGAGTTGTTTAATCACATAATGTCATACGGTTGGGACCAAAGTTATACGAAATGGTATAATCACGGTGAACCGGATGAGCAGACAGTAGTACCCACCACGAATCAACATGGGAGTGATATGGCCGAGTTCCTTCATGATATTTGTCCGAATAACGATCAAAATGAGACAACTGAAGGAAATATTGGCGAGACAAACGAGCCAACTCCTCAACATAACGAGTTTGAAGAGTTACTCGCCACTGCCAACGAGCCACTATACCCGGGCTGTAATTGGATGTCTTCATTGGACTTTATGGCAAAGTTTACGAACATCAAGGTCAAAGGTAAAATGAGTGACACCACATTTAACGAAACCCTAAAATTTCTCAAAGAATGTTTCCCACCCGCTCTAGGATACAAAATCCCATTGTCATACTATGACATAAAGAAAACATATAAAACGATCGGGTTAGGATACGAATCCATACATGCTTGTGTAAATGACTGCTTTTTATATCGGGGGGCGGGTAACGAAGATTTGCAGAATTGTCCCATCTGCGATGCTAGTAGATGGAAAGACAAGAACACACTGGGGAAGAAAGTTCCTAACAAGGTGTTGCGTTATTTTCCTATCATTCCTAGACTACAACGTTTGTACAAGTCGACCCACACTGCAAAACATATGACTTGGCATGCTTCTGGGCAGTCTACGGAGGACGGTAAGATGCAACACCCGGTTGATGGTCAATTATGGAAGAAATTTGACGTGAAGTATTCTAAAGAATTTTCCTATGAAAAAAGAAACGTCCGATTAGGGTTGGCTGCTGATGGTTTCAATCCGTACGGCAACCTTAGTCAGTCTTACAGCATGTGGCCGGTCATATTAACAACGTACAATACGCCTCCCTGGATATGTATGAGAGAGACTTCTCTTATGTTGACGTTGTTAATTCCGGGCCCTAAATCACCTGGGAAGGACATAGATATTTACTTGAGGCCTTTATTTGAAGACCTAAAGATTCTATGGAAAGATGGAGTCATGACTAGTGATGCTGCCACTGGCACTGAATTCTGTATGAGAGCAGCGCTTTTATGGACTATCAATGACTTTCCCGCTCGAAGTAGTTTGTCTGGGTGGAGTGGGCAAGGTTACTTGGCTTGTCCGACATGTAATATGGACACTCCATCTGCTCGCGTGTTAGGCAAAACCGCTTATGTTGGTCACAGAAGATTCTTAAAAACGACCAATAAATGGCGGAAAAATAAACGGGCATTCTATACTCGGGACGATGATCCTAGACAACCTCCTAGAAAATTTACCAGTGATGACATCTTGAATCAACTTAGGAGATTGCCTAAACGTACCCCGGGGAAACATCCAAGTTTTGGGGGTGCGAAGAAAAAACGTGATCCTGTTCCGAATTGAATTGGACCAAAGAATCAATTTTCTACGAGCTAAAGTATTGGTCTTTTCTTACACTAAAACACAATTTAGATGTCATGCATATCGAAAAAAATGTGTGTGAGAGTGTGTTGGGTACTTTGTTAATGAATGACAAATCGAAAGACACCAACAAGGCAAGACAAGACTTAGAAAATTTGCAAATTCGTGAAGAGTTGTGGCTCGTCAACAAAGGAAACGGGAAGTGCTCTAAGCCTCATCCCACGTACTCTTTCACAGCTGAAGAAAGAAAACAATTCTGTCAATTCATCAAAGGTACGCGTTTTATTTCAAAATTTATTTGTTCCAATTCTATTCGCGTATCCATTTCGACGACTTACTCTTTTTTTTTGTCAATTCATCAAAGGTGTGAAACTACCTGATGGGTTCGGATCTAACTTCAAGCATAAAGTGACCGACAATGATAGCAACATAACAGGCTTGAAGGCTCATGACTGTCACATAATGATGCAGCGGTTGCTTTCTGCTGGACTTCAAAATTACTTGAAGGACCAAACCACCGCAACACCAATAATCGAGCTTTGTTCATTCTTCAAATAAATATGCGCTCGAACTTTGATGGTGGATGACATGCTGAAAGCTAAAGAACAACTCATCAATATTTTGTGCAGTTTCGAGCAAATTTATCCTCCTGCTTTTTTTGACATAATGATTCACTTGGTTATTCATCTACCCGAAGAGGCTATTGAAGGCGGGCCTGTTTACATGAGGTGGATGTATCCATTTGAAAGATACATGAAAAAGCTCAAGAATTATGTCAGAAATAAAGCTAAGCCCGAAGGTTCAATAGCGGAGGGTTATATTGCTGATGAAGCATTAACTTTCTGTTCGCATTATTTCGGGGGTGTTGAGACGAGATTTAATCGTCCTGACCGGAATGAGGACGGTCCAAGCCCAACAAGTCAATTTCAGGTGTTTCAATCAATAGGTAAACTGAATGGCAAGCAATCATTGATCCGGGTTCAACCAGACACAATGAAGAAAGTAGTATGGTATGTACTACACAACAGTGATGAAATCGACCCGTACGTGAACGAGTACGAGAGGTACGCATTTTATTTCAAAATGTGTTTTACGTGAGTTATTATTCGACGACTTATTCTAATATCATGAACGTTTACAGGGCATTTCCTGGCAATGATATACAAGAAGGATTTCCTGGCTGGTTTGGGAGCAAGCTAGACTTATTGTATGTATTACCCTGTAAAAATAACGACTATTACTCATCTATATCTATTCTTAACTTTTTCATAGATTCGTGAATTAAAAGTAAAGAATGACCTAAGTTGTACTTCCGAGTTATTCGCTTTGGCTTGTGGACCAGCATGGACTACAGTCTCAGACGACTCTTGCGTAGTCAATGGTGTGAAGTTTATCGTACACGACCGTGATTTATGTCGTTCAACTCAAAACAGCGGAATTTCAACTCCTATTCCTAGCGGAGGAATGTATTATGGCCAGCTTGAAGAAATTCTCGAGTTTTTGTATGTTCCGTTCAAGGTTGTGCTGTTCAAAGTCAAATGGTTCGACACTAATAACGAGGGTCGCATAAAACGTTGTACATATAGAAATAACATTACACAAATTATGACAGACCGTGTATCGTTTCAAAATGAACCATACATTCTTGCAACACAAGCAACACAAGTCTTTTACCTTGATTTCCCGGGTAAACGTGGTAGTTGGAAGGCCGTCCAAGATTCTTATCATCGAAAGATTTGGAACCCGGATATAATCGTGGTAGAAGACAATCAAGATGTTGTACATGAAAACAACTCATCATATGTCACACTCTCTGCTGAGTTGGAAAACTTGAATTATAGCACCATAGATATAGATGTCCAGCCAGCGGAAGTTGAGGCACCACCAGCACCAATTATCACTGATGTCGACGACGACGATGATATTGATTATGATGACCACATTCCTCATGATTTAGCATCTGATCATGAAGACCACGTCGATGGTGAAGATGAAGCTGGCACTAATAATGATGATTTTTATCTTAGTGATGTAGGAGATTGATCTCAAATTGTAATTTGTTAAACGACACTTATTTTAATGAAATTGTTATCGAGTTGTTAAATGTGTTTATTTATTTATTTATTTGATTATTTGTTATTATCTTTTTTGGTTTATATTGTTATTTATTTGAATGTGTGTATATATATGCGTATATGTGTTTCTTCACTAATTTCTATGTTCTAGTACAGATGGCGGATGTTATAGCTACAAGCCATGGTGGTGATGGGGGTCACGAGCCACCCCGGGGTCCGGCGAGGAGGATAGGCACCAACTGTGAGCGTAAAAATTTCTCCTTTATTTTAATTAAACTTGATCATTATTTGAAATTGATAACTTGTTATTTTATGTCACCATCACTTTAATTTGATTACTTGCAGGCTCTAGTTCGAGAGCTCCCAGGCCTAAGCCGACGAAGCCAGGGTCAAAAATCGGGAAAGACGGGAAGGTGGTTCGTGGTCCCTCCAAGAACACAGCATTAATCACCATGCGGAATGACACTGGCCGCCCAGTCTCTATCAGATATAGAAAGAATGCTAAAGGCTTCTGGGAGCATGTGGGCCCTCACGCTGCGTGGTACTCGAGCTTTGTCGGGACCTTGATACGGGACACCGTTCCACTGTATCACGATACGTGGGATGATGTTTCAGAGGCCTCGAAGGCACACGCGGATTCTCAGCTCAATGTAAGTTTTTTTTTATCTTTTATTTTTTTAATTATTGTGTTTATTTATTTTAATTGTGTTTATTTATTTAAATTTGTCTCTTTATTTAAATTTGTATATTTATTTTAATTATATTTTATTGCAGCATTACTTTGATCTCGCCCCCCACCTTGCCGGTCCAGATGGAGAGAATATTGTGACTAGTATCGAAGCTTACTTGAGAAAGGTATACAATGACCAAAAATTCAAGCACAAGAAGAAACATTTTACAGACCAAGGTGGGCTCGATAAACTGGACGATATCAGGGCAAACCGTCCCGAGAACATGGCGGAAGATAAATGGGAGAAGCAGGTAAATTTCTGGATCGACACATACTTTGTTGTTGTTATTATTATTATTATTATTTATTATTATATTATTATATTATTATTAATAAGCTTTGTTGTTGTTATTATTATTATTATTATTATTATTATTATTATTATTATTATTTATAATAAGCAGATTCAGCATTGGATCGACCCGGATAAGTTAAAGATCGGGAAGATCAACAGTGAAAATAGGAAGAAAATGAAGACTACGACACTTCATGGATCTCATTCTTTGGCAGTCACAGCCGATAACTTTGTAAGACACTTTTTAATAATTTTATTTATATATATAGTGTTGGGTGAGTATTGATTGATTTTATTTATAAACAGTTGAGCTTCCCTGACCCCGACTCTGAGGATACTCGAGACTATATAGACATGTATAGACACACTCATACCAGAGATGGCGCCTGGGAGTCTGAGGCCGCCGAATCCAGCTACGTAAGTATAATTTATTTCCAAAAACTCACCAACATTAATGCAATATAATAAATCACGACTTATATATTACTTTTCTTGTTTTTTTGTAACTAAACAGAATCAGATGGTCCAGCTTCGGTCAGAGAGCACCTCCTCCGGGACGCGCATGACAGATACGGAGATCTTGAGCCAGGTTCTCGGTGGCAAACAGAGGGGACATATTCCTGGCGTAGGTCCAGTTTTACCAGGAGGTGGTCACAGGCCGACTCTGAGTGCCTCACGAGCTCGTCAGGAAGCCTCCTCGTCCACACTGCGCGAGACCGTGGCGCGGCAAGGGGACACGCTGGAGATGCTTCTGAGTTGGGCGAGGAGACAGCCGGGCTTTCCTCAGGAGCTAGCAGGATTGGGCGGGGACATCAGGATCCCAGACTCCGACGCCGGGTGAGTCTAGACCTGCAGGGGAGGGTAGTGGGGGAGCTGGGGGTAGTGGGGGTAATGGGGATGGTGGGGAGAATGGGGATTAGGCATGTATGGGTCGGATGGGTCACTTTATGTTTATTTTGGGTTGTTGGACATATTGTGTAGATTTAGATTGATTATTATGTCTTAGGATTCCCACTAAACTGTTCCTCGCTAGCTTATTTTTTGGGTTGTTGGACATTTTGTGTGGATCACGGTTTTTGAACCGTTTTTGGCGAATTAGGATTCATATGATTATGTTTAGCGAATTTGGATTGTTTAGGGCAGTTGGATTAATATTATTTTTAGTGAATTTTGTTTGAAATTGGTGTTGTTGTATATATGTTTAGCGAATTTGGTTTTAATATCGTGTTGTTGGCGAAATTGTTACTTTGGCGAATTTTGTGAAATGGGAACAGCAGGTTTTGGCATACAAACCTGCATTTGGTAGGTTTTTGCTGCACATATTTGCGGCAAAAACCTGGAATGACCCATTTTGCAGCAATTTGCTGCAAAATGGGTCAGGCACTTTTTGCGGGGACATGTCCCCGCAAAAAGTAATAAAAGATTTATATAAAAAAACCTTTTTTGCGGGGACTTGTCCCCGCAGAAAAGAATTTCGAAAATATAGAAAAGAGTTTCTGCGGGGACAAGTCACCGCAAAAACATATTTCGAAAATATTTAAAATCTTTTCCTCGGGGACTAGTCGCCGCAGAAAACCATTTATAATTACGGAATTAATTAATTTTTACTTAATTTTTTTAGTTTTCTATGGGGACATGTCCCCGCAGAAAGTTATTGCCACGTCGGACAATCTTTGACCGGCTAAAAAAAGAGCTGGGACCCACACGTCCTCGCAGAAAGTGATATAACGTCACCGCGTAATGTATTAGCGACGAGCTTGCCGCGGTGACCTTTAGGCGGTGACTTGTCCCCACGGAAAGTGTTTCTGCGGGGACATGTCCCCGCAGAAAGGTCAAAAGTGTCCCCACAAAAAGTGGTCGATGTTGTAGTGTACGTCTGCAGCGTGATAGACGAATCGATTCCAAATAAAAAGTCCTCGAATGAATAGATAAAATGGAGCAATAAATTAAGATGGTCGAATCGAGGTAATAAAGACCCCATAATAGTCTCTGAAAGAAAAACTAGACATGAAAGGATATTGAAAACCCCGGGTACATGAAAAAAAACTTTGAGATCTCAACAAATGATAGAATATAATGTCTAGTAAAGTGTGGAATCGAAAAGAACTGAAACGACGTCGATAATACTGTATATAATAATGCGCATGATAAATACAAGGTGAGGATCTTGGATATCTACAAGAAGTGTAGTTGTAAAATGAATGGCCAAAGAATATAAAGACGCAAGTAACTAATCAAATATGAAAGTCTCTTATGAACCACAGTAAATCAAATATTTCAATATTTTCAAGGTACAAAGGATATGGGTTTATATTTTACTAACCCGTCAAAACAAGTTTAGTTAGTTTTGCAGATGCAGGATATATGTTTAACTTACAATGATCGATCTCAACATGGATATATTGTTACAAGTGGCGAATATTTTTCCTGGCATTTGATAGAGCAAACAATCAAGGCGACTTCATCAAACCATACATAAATTCTGGAAAGGAGATAGCAACTATTGCATGAAGATAATGTAGCATACCTTGCTATATTCAAGTAACGTTACATCAAAGGCGACAAGACACTTCTCATTCCAGTGATGATTTCGTTGACCTATTTACAAGATACCAAGTGATGTAGTCATCAGAGGGAGATAATACGCGCTGCACTCTTTTTGTCCTTAGTCATGGTTTTGTCCCACTGGGTTTTCCTGGCAAGGTTTTTAATGAGGCAGCATTCCCTAAGCGTATTAACAATATGGACATCCAAGAGGGAGTGTTATGGATAATTATTAGTGGATGTCCATATAACCCATAATAGGCCCATGGCCCATGTTAGCTATTAGGGTTTTTGCCCTAATGTTTGTCTATATATACTCTTTGTAAATCTCATAGTTAATGATCAATAAGAAGAATATTCATTCCCTCAATCTTGTATTCACAACAATCTCTTAATATTAAAAATAGTTGCATGATTTTTTAGCACACCGAGGTATGGGGGGGTACGGTCAGTCTATCGCGTACGATCCGTGTGGGCCCACTTTTCAAACCCTATATATCCATACTCACTTACGTCCTCTTCTTTCCCTCTATTATTTCTTTGTATCTTTGGCTCTTTGCTACGTACCGTACTGAAAAAACAAACTAACTTTCTAAAAATAATCTTATCATTTCAAACAAAACAACAATCTAGTACTCTTTGATAATGAGTTCGGGTGCCGTAAAGAGGAGGACGACTACACGAGTCGGGAATTACGAAGTTGGCAAGACTTTGGGTGAAGGTAGCTTTGCTAAAGTTAAATTTGCAAGAAACCTTGTTACTGGTGATCCGGTTGCTATTAAAGTTATTGATCGTGATCGTATTCTTAAACATAAGATGGTTGAACAAGTATGTGCTTTTCTTCACTTAATCTAGTGTGTTTCTAAATATAGTAAGTCTGTTTTTCTAGTAGTTTGCTTGCTGATATTGTTTGTGTTTATTAATGTTAGATGAAACGAGAAATATCGACCATGAAGTTAATCAAGCATCCAAATGTTTTGAATTTGTTTGAGGTATGTTTAGTTGTGTATCATCATGTTTTGATCAAGGGGCGGACCGAGGGGTGTTCTGGGTACCGTGAAGCACATAGATTTTTCTTCTGTGGTGTAAAATTTTGTCAAATGCACCTTGTCCAAAAAGTTGTCTGTTACAATTCTCTTTTTTAAATTTCAAAGAAATAAAATTGGTAACTTTTAGTCTGAGACCGCCGTTGTTTCGATCCAATATTGATTTAATCACATTTTATGGTGTAATGTGTTACGATACACTATATAAAAAGTGTTTGTTTTTTATTGTTCAAAAACTGTTATTTGTGACTGACTAAGCACAATGAATATGCTTAATATAAAGTACTTATTTTAAAAGGCAACATTAGAATCTAATGGGGTCATCACTGATGAATTATGATTGAATCCCTATTCAATTAGATTATTGTTTTTGTAAGTGTGAATGTGTGATAAATACATCTCTACATATATTCTCATAACTCTATAAATTATTGCTATTTAGTTAAGGATACCAGGTCAATGCTACTTATTCATGTACAAAAAAAATTGATAATAAAGAAATAAGACAGCAATATATATAACAACCTCAATAATAATTTTTGCTGTTTATCATTCTGTAATGATTGCTTTATGATCGTTGGATTTATATGGTTTATCGCACCGTTTGATAAGAAGTAATGAGGTTGTTTGGGATTGCTTATCCATATTGTATATTTGATTATTGTTATATTGAAATAAGCTGTTTGAATAAGCATATTAGAGTTGCTTATGCTAGTTATTTCAAGAAACAATAACTAGCCAGACAGTTTTAATAAGCATCCCAAACACCCTGTTAGATATGGATACCATGCCACTTGAACTTTTTCAAGGTTTGTATTTTTAAGAGTGTTTAGGATTCTTTTTAGCACATGATTTTGACATTTTTTTCGTATGTTTTAATCAACTGTATTTACACAAGCAGGAACATGTGGTATAAGTTGCAGTCTTATAATTAAGGATTGGAGGTCAATACTAGCTCAATGTGACAGAAATAACAACTTCAAAATGAATGTAGAAAATAAGTGTCATAATGTGCTTAAATTTTGTATATATACAATTATCACCAAAATTTTTCTAACTGTTTATGGGTTATTATTTTCTTGTCCTCTTAATAGGTTATGGCAAGCAAAACAAAGATCTATATTGTTCTAGAGTATGTTGATGGAGGCGAGCTTTTCGATCAAATTGTAAGTATTTGCTGATATTTTCAGTCATAAGGTCATTCTGGTCTACTTGCAATCAGTAACATGAACGGTTATGCTAATATATTTCTTATTTTTTCATAACAAAAGAAAGAGAAATTCAGAAATACTTTTTGTAGATGCTTCAATTATTGATTTCTGTGGAATATTTTTCTTATTTCTATGATATTACAGGCGAAACATGGACGACTGAAAGAAGATGAGGCGCGAAGATACTTTCAGCAACTTATTAACGCTGTAGATTACTGCCATAGTAGAGGCGTGTATCACAGAGATCTAAAGGTTCATCTTCATCATTGTCATAATTCATGTTATTATTACTAATTATATCATTAAGATCATAAATTTTAATCTGTTCGGTTGGGATTTCTACGGGCAAGTATACAAGGTAGGACTAGTAGTAATGTAGTATGCTGCTAGTGTTGGAAAGCCTTTAGTACTACTTGTTTAGGTGCTCCCATAATTTTGACCATCTTATCATTTTCATTATCAATTTTTTTTATTGGATTAATAGTCTTATGACCAGCAGATAATCTATATGGCATTTGATACAGCAGATAAAAAATCTAGACGGTGTTTGAGTTTGCTTATTGAAACTTCTCATCTTCTTTTCTTAGTAAAATATATAAACTATACTGAATTAGCAGTATGAAATTGTTTTTAGTTCAAAAGGCAGTATGAAATTGATGATCAGTTAAAATAAGCAAACCCGAAAGATGTCAAATATCATTTAAATTCTTACTCACAAAAGATGTCATCTTTAATATTAAAGAAACAATAGAATCTCATCATGTTTTCTTGACAGAACTTATAAGAAACAATAAAATTTCATCCTGTTTTCTACAAACTGAACTTATACTTGTACCCCTCGTTTTGATTGCAGCCTGAAAATCTGCTTTTGGATTCGTATGGTGTTTTAAAAGTTTCAGACTTCGGATTGTCTCAGCAAGCTGTGGTATGTTATGCAATGTTTATTTATTGTGTACAGTTTTATTTTTCTTACTAAAAAATTACTTGAATTCAGAAAAATGGGATGTTACATACAGCCTGTGGGACTCCAAACTATGTCGCTCCCGAGGTAAAAATGCTACATCTTTAGTGTTTACGGATTTCATCATCAAGATTTACATAATCATATGAGTGGAATGTTTGTTTCAGGTACTCACAGTAAAGGGTTATAACGGTGCAGCGTCTGACATATGGTCATGTGGGGTTATTCTTTTCGTACTTATGGCAGGATACTTACCGTTTGATGAAGCAAACCTCATGAGTTTGTATAGGAGAGTAAGTTCAATACTTATATTTACATCTACATAGTTGGTCCGTCCCTTGATTCATAATGTAACTTGTAAAAAAACTGTTATTGATCAGATCGAAAAGGCTGACTATAGATGCCCACCATGGTTTTCACCTGGTGTAAAGAAACTGTTAACAAAAATTCTTGATCCGAACCCCCTCACTGTGAGTTGCTTCATTTATGGTTTGCATATTTTACATATTAGAAATTTTATTCTTGTGACGAAACTGACATATAATTGCCACGCCCGTTGGTTAATTTCAGAGAATAACTATTCCTGAAATCTTGGAAGATGATTGGTTCATGAAAGGGTATAAACCGCCGCATTTTGAGCAGGATGATGATGTGAGCCTTGATGATGTAGATGCTGTCTTTAACGAATCTAAGGTTAGCTCTTCACTTCTCGTTCTCTTTTCCATAGAAAGATAATGTATATGTGACTGGTGTCCTTGAGGCTACGAATGCATTCTTATATTCATATTTATATGTTTTCAGGAACATCTTGTTACAGAAAAGAAAGAAAAACCTGAATCTATGAATGCCTTTGAGTTGATATCGAGATCACATAGTTTCAGTCTAGAAAATATGTTTGAGAAGCAGAAGGTATGTCAAAGATCATCTAGTCCTGCTCCAAAAGAAATGTCTGCTCTGAAAACAAAAATAGATTATGCAACCAAGTGACCAACAAGCTCAAAAGTGGTACTAATCTGTTCTGATATTACTATATTACAGGGTATTGTAAAGAGGGAAACAAGTTTTGCTTCATTGTGCCCTGCTAACGAAATCATGTCTAAAATCGAGGAAACTGCAAAACCCATGGGTTTCAACGTTCACAAGCGAAATTATAAGGTAAAATATTCATGCGACTAACATGGTAGCATATGGAGTTTACGTATTTGCGGTCCTATTGTCCTAATATTATTACATGATGTTAATACCTACAGATGAAGTTACAAGGTGACAAAACTGGAAGAAAGGGTCACCTTGCTGTGGCTACAGAGGTATGATCTGATTTGTGGTGAAGTTGCTGCATATAAGCTTCTGGTGTTTAAGTTTTAGTAACCAAATGTTCATGTAGGTTTTTGAAGTAGCTCCCTCGCTGCACATGGTGGAACTCAGGAAAACTGGTGGCGACACACTGGAATTTCACAACGTAAGTATTAAACTAGATACTCCCTTAGTGAGTTAGTCCCTAGACATCTACATGAGATGGCGAAATTGGCTTAGAATCTAACTTAGAAAAATATATTATTATAATAAGAATCTAACTTCTTTTAAATTAGAGGGTTTTTTTGATCTTGAATAAACTCTAGATGGCTTTTGACCTGTTTGACCCAGTTTAGCTAATTCTTTAAAATTTTACCCATTTGACGCGCTAGAAACATCTGTTTGATCATTTTCTTGCTTTGTGCTTCATTAAATGGCAGTTCTACAAAAACTTCTCCTCGGGATTGAAAGACATAGTTTGGAGCACCGAATCAAAGAAAGACGACAACAGCAGGTGAGACTCTGGAACCCATTTCTAGCTTGTTTCCTTTTCATAATTCTAATCTGGTGGTTTTTTGTTTTTGTTCAAGAAGAAAAGTGTGAGATGTGAAACATTGCGCAACAAGGATCATTTCGGGTGAAGATATTCGGTCAATTGGGAGGCATCTTAATATTTCGGATATAACTGTTCAAAAGTTATAGAAGCCGCAATCTTTCTAGTGCTGTAACTTTGTTAGAAGTTATATAAGTCACAATCTTTTTTGTGCTCTAACTTTGTTATGCACCATGGAGAGGGAACAAAAATGCCCAATATATATCGTTAATGTAAGAAGTAAGAACCATAATGAAATGCAAGTTAACTTGTTAGCGATGAAATCTTACCTCTATAAATTCTTACATTTATTTTATACATAACTTGTTAGTACTTCCTACTCGATAGCTTTAACATGAATATAACAGATAGATCGGGCGATGCTTCATCAGTCATAAAAGCATCACTAAAAATAGCAGAACCTTTGTATTGATTATACATTCTAGTACTAGTTTTTTTTCAAAAGTTCAACCTCGAGTACATGAGTTTAAAGGTTTGTTCTGTGAACCTTTATTACCAATTCCTGCATAATAACTCCCTTGCTGAATTGTATCTCATTTCTTCATCTTTTATCTGTTAAAACTATACGACATGACATATTAGCGTTATATATGATCATACTGAGCCACACACAAATAAATGTTGTAATATAGGTATATGTTGTATATATATTACACAAATAATAAATAACAAGTATATGATTTTTAGGCTAAGATTTTTTATGTTAATTATAAGAGAACTAAATATTTGATACGACCGTGACTATCACATTATTCGGATTAAACCGACTAACCCGCTTAATCCAATTGTTAGTGGACTATTTGGATTGGTTTTTTCGGTTTTGGTTTGGTTTTTGGATAAAGCCGAATAAGGAATTGGTTTAATGGTTTGGATTTGGGTTCCATGTCTTCTTAACAGTCAAATCATTAAAGATAATAAGATAGCCGCTATGCGGAACGATGACGTACATTTGTTGGTGTAATTATTACATTTACCGTAGGGAAAATAACCACATATGTGTTTACTGATATTGTCACATCATATAGTGATAGCGATTCAATGCAATGATGATCTGATATCGTTACGTTAATTTGGCAAGATATATTGGAGACCCTGTCTCTTATTTATACCGCATAACAGCATTTAATGTGATTTCATCAAGCAATGGAATCACATAAACGTTTAAGGGCTGAATCACCAC
>CP139502.1:123733159-123780777 GCA_021014915.2 Artemisia tridentata subsp. tridentata | reverse complement strand
GTATTTTTCGGATGGGTGGGGCCGCTATGCTGCTCTCGAACAAGACCCATGATCAAGCCCGATCCAAGTATGAGTTAGTTCATACCGTCCGAAGCAATAAAGGTTCGGAAGATAGGTCCTACAACAGTGTGTACCAAAGAGAGGATGACACGGGTGTCATCGGAGTTTCGCTCTCCCGCAACCTAATGATAGTCGCGGGAGATGCGTTAAAGACAAATATAACAACTTTAGGACCGTTGGTCTTACCATTTTCGGAACAACTGTTCTTTTTCATGACCCTTGTGAAAAAGAAGATACTCAAGTTGAAAGTTAAGCCTTATATACCCAATTTTAAGCTTGCTTTCGAGCATTTTTGCATACACGCAGGTGGTCGGGCAGTGCTTGATGAGGTTCAGAAGAATTTGAATTTGACGGAGTTTGATATGGAGCCTTCTAGGATGACCTTGCATCGGTATGGGAACACATCTAGTAGTTCCTATTGGTATGAGTTGAGTTATGTGGAGGCTAAAGGTCGAGTTCTAAAGGGGGATCGTGTTTGGCAGATTGCATTTGGGTCGGGTTTTAAGTGTAACAGTGTTGTTTGGAGAGCGCTGAAGGCGATTCCAAGAGGTGGCTGTGTGGGTGAAGCGTGGTCAGATTGCATTAGCCGATACCCGGTCAAGGTTCCGATGGATTAACATCAGCTCTAGCAATGCAGAACATGCCTCGCCAAGCATTATTTTGGGTTCAAATTGTTGCTATAAACATGTAACTGTATAAATTTTATAAGCTCACATTCAATAAAAAGAAGTTGCATACTGGTGCTGGTCTACAATTATGTTTTCTATGTACATATTTGGTCTCTTGATTTTGTTTATTAAATTGATAGTCCCTAATTATGTAAGTTTGCATACACACGGTCCTGCCTTTGGGATACAGGACAGATGTTTATAACATGGATAATTTAAGACCAACGATGAGCAAGCATCCGAATCATGAACAATCAATCTAATAAACGAAGTTGATAGTTTATACACAAGGTTAATCTATATTTACCTGGAGACAGAACCATCCGTATAATATACTCCTTGGATGTGGTGATCTATTTCAAGTCAAGTTTGGATTGGAGCAAAGTTGAAACGCCCCAACCAAACTTTTGTTTATTTTCTTTACTCAGGGCCCCGATGCGCAGTATCAACACCGATACCATATCGGGCAAATACGACCCAATGCACCGTATCCAATTTCTGGTTGATACCGCATTATCCAACATTCAAACAACATCCAGTTAAACACACTTATCTTCTTATAAACACGTTTGGGTCATTTTGTTACTCTTATTTTTGTCAAAATAGTTGTTTTAGAATACTACCGCAGGATTAGCAGATGCCCATTATTCCCTTCTAATAATGAAAACTAGTGAAACAATTAAATAGTTTACTTAGGGAGAGAATCACAAACTCATAAACAAGATTTCCACTACAATCAACCACATAAACACGATAAGCATAAATAAGAACTCTCCAACTTCATTCTAAACTAATGATTTTTCAGTTTTTTTCTATCTCCGCCTTTCTTCAGCAGAAAGAGAAAAAAGTGGACTTGGATTGAGATAGGGTGCGATGGGGACGGAGTGTGGGTGTATCTCGTCCTTCATGATCAACCCATATGGCGAAATTCAAGGATCAAAAGTTTCAGTCCCACCACCAATCCCTTAGTAGGGTCGATACCTTCCACGTTTGGAATCATCATATCCACTACCACCACCATTCCCTCCCCGTCCTCGTGTCCCCCCTGAGTCCTTTCGGCTACTATGCTCATTCCTCCTCGAAGGCCTCACAGCTGGCATTTGTGCTCCTGGCTGTTGTCTGCACAATTCCACACCATAAATCTGTTTTTCTATGTACCAACTTTAAATCCAAATCAGAACTAAAGTAGATGTGGAAAAAATGGTCGGGTTAGTTAATGGGTCAATATACGTTTATATCAAAATGGACGTTGGTGAACAGGTTAAAACGGGTTGAGCCCAGGTCAAGTCAAGTTGACCAGAAACACTTGTCAGAAAAAGAAAGATTTTAACCTGTTGGTAACCAATTAGTGTTCAAAATATAATCGGTTTTATGCCCTAAAAATACAGCTTGAGTGACCTTCGAGTATCCCAACCATTAAAAGTGTTTCCTTTTTCTTTACCCGCCGAAGACAAAGCAGAGTCAGGTATTCAAAACCGACTCATAAAGCGTGGACAACTACTTAAAAGAGAATGGCAACTTACAGAACATATCCTATCTGACCATCTGGTAGAACCATTGGAACCATCTGCATACCTCCTGGCACTGGTCCCCTTCCATATATCATTGGCTGTTTGATAATATTACTTCATTAAATCCAGAAACTTTGCATCAGAACAAGAAGAAGAAAGTATAGATACATTAAATACCTGCTGAAGCGAAGGGTTAACGCCATATGCAGGAGCAGCCCCATATGGATTTGCTGCAAAGCCACCGTAGACAGCATGAGGGATGTAATTTGGAACCGGTGCCGCATGGTGGGGATTAGCCGCATCAGGCTTTTTTTCACTCTGAGGCTTCGCGAATACCACTTCAAGATACTGACCTGCAGATAATCGTAAATAGATGGTCATGCTGCTAAAACTAAAAACCAAGTCTAATGAACCACTGATTGCACTTTTTTTATTAAGTGATATACCTCCATTATGATGCAAGTATGCAACTGTATCTAATAAAGTTGCATCCGATGTTGCAAAAATTCAAGTATGTTGCAATTTAGTGCTGTTATAAGTTCATTTTTATCAAATGTAAGCATGTTAAGTACAATGGAGGGAAAAACAATAAGTATTATAAACAAAAACAAAAAGGTGAAAACTTGTCGCATTTTGGGGTGATTAATCCAATTATAACTCGCTACATCAGCAAATATCGATGATTTCATTGTCTGCTAACTGTGCACCTAACAGGGTCTGATAAAAGGAACAGAATAAGGGCAAACCACACAAAAATGCAATATGCCTTCCATTTGTTCCAATGTATGTAACACGTTTTGTTTTTTTACCATTTAATGTAGCATTTCTTTACCATCTATGTAATCGCCAGCCTACAACCACAGAAAAGGTGACAGCGCACCAGATTTGGGGTTGCCCTCAGCCGCCACGTGATTTTTTAAAATATGAACAGCTTTTTAAAACTCTAATGAACTTCTTAAAATCAAATAAATATGTAGTGACCGAATTAAAAATACATCTCAAGGATAATGACTTTAAGCGCATGCAAAGCCATTTATTATTCAACCGTGCCACCATTATCATTGGACCACCACTAACACTGTAATCATTTCCAGCTGCACCCCCACAAACTCATTGGATAAGACCACCGTCAGCGCCACCACCACCACCATCAGCCTCTCTCCATCGGACTCGGTCTCTCACCACCATCAGTCCTCTTTCTAAACATAATATTTCAAGCACCTCTCACCAGCAACCCTTGTCAACCTCCCTTCTTTCCCCTTTCGCTTCCTCCATGTACCCCCAGATATGGGATTGTGTTTTAACAAATGGACTATAAATAAGGGGATGTCACATGAGACAAACATTACCTCAGCCACACGTTTTAACTTTTGAGTGATGATTTTAATACAATTTGGTTTTAGTTCAATTTTGATTGGGGTTATTAGCGCTATGTTTATGTTTGAATTTTAATTTGATCTGGCGTTCCTTGTGTTTTTGCATCATTGCATGTGTGCCCAAGGTGTTTGTGTGAACGTTCTTGGTGTTTCAGTGTGTGTTCTTTGTGTTTGAGCTTCTGTTAGTGTGTGTGTGTGTGTGTGTGTTGTTGAAGATTGAATTATCAGTTTCTAAATTACGAATTTTGACAATTACTAAAAATACGATGTGCAAAAAAATTGACGTGTAGGACTTACGTGGTGACTGATGTGGCTAGCACATCTTCAATAGTATGGCAGCATTTTAAGATTTAAACCAATCACACGATTTTTAAGCAATTTGTTACATAAATCAGTAACTCGGTAAGAAACTGTAGGTATGTTAGATTATTTATTATAATTTGTAAGAAACCTAAGTATGTTACATACATCAACAGAAAGTGGTAAGCGGCATTCTTGTCCAATTTGCCCAAAGAATAAAGATAAAAGAGAGAAAACAGGGAGACCATACCATCGATTTCACACTGCTTGCTGTAAAATTGGGCCTGAATGCTTATATACCCGTCTAATGATGTTAAGATTTCATTAGCTCATTGTTATCCAGATTCTAGATCTTCAGAAGGTCCAGTTGCTGGGCTAGATCCATGTTATAATCCAAGTGCTGCTCATAAATGTAGGATCGGTTTCTTGTCTGAGACATCTTTTGAATGAGGACATCTCAAACAAAGAATAGGAAAATTAAGAGGATGAGAGTATTTGAAGTACTCGAAAAAACAGCCACAAGAAGGTGACAATTCAGTCTTTAGTGAGACTGCTGTCTACTATAGTACTATGGCTTTCAAGGTCGAATAGCGGCTGAATTGATGAGTTCGTGGAGTCATAGGCTGTCTTTGGAGGTTTGACACAGGTGTTTTATTTGATTAATTTTCTTGACTTACTTTGTGGGCTTCCATGTTTTCTTTAACGAAAGTGTTTAGAGCCCATTCGTGTTAGTGGTGATTAAGTTTTTTCTGGTGTTGTGGCCTTGTGGTGGTTATTTAGTTCTAGAAACATTGTGGTTTTATTTGTGCTGCTAGTGGGTTAGGTCTTCGGGTTTGGCTCTTTCTTTTGTGGTTTTTGGGGTGTTTGTAGTATCTTCAAGCGTCTTGCTAGTTTTTTATATAATAAATGGAAGGTGATGTTACATACATTGGAAAGAAGTGGAAGGTATGTCGCATTTTTTTCCAAATTTGCACGAAGGATAAAAAAAAGTGAAACAGGGAAAGCATACCATCAACTTCGTACTTTTCAGCGACAGCCTTGACTGCACCTGACCTATCTGCAAAATGGACAAACCCAAAGTCTCGTTTACCACCCGGACGTGCAGGTGGCATTACAACTTTTGTCACTTCTCCATAGCGCTGAAATAGTTCCTTCAGATGTTCTGTTGACGTGTTCTCAGGTATGTTCTTTATATAGAGTGCCTTTACCTAAGAAGGAAATGATGTAAAGAGAGTGAAAATTGGGCTTTCGTTTTCATTCAATTAACAAAGCATGGAGCCGAAATTGACACTTATAAAAGTAATTAACAACACATGCAAGTGATTTCTCGGCCATAAAGGACTTATCCCTAAGTACGCCCAAAACATCCGTTACAAAATGTAGCTAATTATCTTTTTTTCCTAAATAGAAAAGGTTTTGATAAACAAACTGGCTTTGTCATTTTACTTTTGTAATTGTCGTAAAAGATATAATAAAGAACTCTAACAATTGATGTATTAAACTCGAGATTAAACTGTCAAATTATGTCTTGATACTTTGAATTTAAAGAAAGCCAATTCTTTTCAGAAGCAACAAAACTGATGCATTAACGCATACCTTGACATGGATAAACAATACACCACTTGGGCGAGCAAGCATCAACTCTTACTCGCTGCATTGACTATCCACGCATAAATTTCAAAATTTTCCACATTTGTGTATCAAATTACAAATCATGGTCATTACCACTTTCGGTTACCATTTGTATGGCAGTCTAGCTGAGATTTATTAATTGTAGATTGTACCATTGAAATACATACATAACATAACTTAAGAAATACAGCAATCACTGTGTACTGTCATGTGTTGAAGTATGTAAATGTAACTTGACATTTGAAAGTTTACCTGAGCGGCAGCAGCAGAACAATCAGGTGTAATTTTAGGATCAGCCCATGTGACCGTCGGCGGGTTACCATCAAGCTTAAAACTCGAACTAGCCAATTTATGTCTTGAATAATCCGCACAAGCATTGTTGTAATACTCAACGAAAGCAAAACCACGATTACGTTGTGGGTTCTGAGGATCCTGAATTGCAAAATGAACACTTAAAAAGTGTTAAGAAAATAATAGTACATCACTGCACATATACCACATTCATATGTTATATCCCTATTAAATCACCTTTATGAGCTCAATAAGTTCTGCACCGGGGCCTGTTTCTTCGATCACTTTTCTGAATTCATCCTCAGTCCAAGCTTTCGGCACATTGCCAATAAAGAGTCGGTATTTAGTTTCAGAAAGTGAACACCTCAAGGTCCTACCCTGCAACCATATCCAAAGTGAGTACTAATCAGTAAAAGGACTAATCAAGTATTCTAGTAACACAAAACTTTTTCAGCTTACGCTTACGGTTTATAAGCACTTGAAAATAAGCATCTAGCAATGTGCTTCTTTCGAAAGTGCTTACGTCACCAAAATTAACACAAATAAACAATAAGACCATAGCAATCCAAAAACTTCATAAGTGCTTTTATTTACGTTTGAACACGCAATAAGCTAATAAGCCCTTTAAATACGAAATCCCTAAAACCCTTTACCTAAGAAGCATAAGGTTACAAGTTATACCTTATATTCTTTGCTATGTAGCTCTTTAATCGCTTTTTGAGCAACGTCTGTAGTTTTATATGCTACAAAAGCAAAACCTTTACTTTCATTGGTATCCTTGTTTTTCACCAGCCTTACCTGCATAGATAAAATCGCATAAATCAACTCCATTACGATTAAAAGAGATTCCTTCATTCCAATTTCCAATACAAACAAAAAAAATACCTCAACGACATCCCCAAACGGTTCACAAAGCTCGCTCAAATCTTCCTCAACCACATCCTTAGAAAGTCCACCAATGAAAATCTCCGAACCATGGGGCGGAAGTGCAAGAAGCTCAGCGTGCTTCTCATTATTACCATCACCCGACGCCTTCTCGTCACCCCTCTTCCTCTTCTTATCGTCTTCACCTCCACTAGCCTCCTCCTCGTTCTCTTCTCCACCGTTGTCATCGTCTTCTTCCTCCTCCTCCTCCTCTATCTGCTCTTCAACTTCCTCGTCCATTTCTTCCTCGTAGTTATCGTCTTCGAAATCAACTTGATCATCACCTTCTCTGCTATCCGTCATAACTCGTTCCTCTACAAACATATCACCGATATTTACACGACTCTTAACTTTAGTGGGTGTTTGGATTACAGCTTATTTTACGAGCCTATCGACTTATTAAAATTTGGAAAAAAGCCAATAAGCTTCTTTTTTTTAAGCTCGTGAGGTTATTACCTTCATATCAATAAGCTCGTAAGCTTAAAAAATTAAGCTTTTTGTATTTTTTCCAAATTTTAATAAGCTGATAAGCCGTAAAATAAGCTATAATCCAAACGGCCGTCCTTTTTCGAATTTTTTGGAAGAAGATTAACATCAATTAGTTAGGGATTCATTTTTTTTATATAATTTGTGAGATAGATATACAGATATATATATGTATAGATAGGGTTTTTTATACCTTGGCTTTGAATATTGCGGCGGGTAGGGTATCGGAAATTGTTGGAGATCGGTGCGGATCGACGGTGAACTTGGGAGTGTTTGGTCAAACGACCTAATTTAGGGAAATGGCTAACGTATTGATTTCTTCGAACCTTCATCAATCATGGGCTGTTTGTTTGGGCTTAGGGTTTTAACTGTAGTGGGCTAGATTATACATGTTTCATTGAGTGACCATGAAAATTGTTGCATCTAAACACAACAAGCAAATTTTTATATAACAAAATAAAATGGGGACTTTTGTATTTCAAAGAACAAAATATTTAATAATATTATTAATTTTTTAACATGTTTAATTAAAAAAAACACAAATTCTAACTTATTTTGACAATAATATTTATAAATTCGTTACCTATGAAGAATTGAGTACAAATTCGTACAAAAGTATATGTGTCAAAAGTATAAAAAAAGAAAAACTTAAAAAGGCGGAGCTGATTTATAAAAACTTAGAAGTCCAAAACTAAAATTTGAAACAACAAAACCACCCAAAATTAGACCCACGGTTTCAACCCCCATTTTTTTCTTCAACCAGCTGTACCGTTGTGAACCCTAAATAAAAAGCTAAGCGATTTTAAAACAAATTGAAGCAAATATGTTTTCATATGTTGCAGCGATTCTGAAGAAAATCTTCATAATTTATTTATGGAAGAACGTAAACTCTTTCAGTGTCCTAAATGTGTGATTTTTAATACCTAATTTCTTGATTTTGTTCAAATTCGATATAGGGCTTTTAGTTATATTATAAAAAGGTTTGTAATTTTCCTATGTAACACTCCCAAAATTTGGTACAGCGAAAGTCTTAATCAAAGTTTCGAGGTGCTACTATGATTGGTACACAACACAAGCAAGGGAAACGCACATACATCATCCATTAACAAAACGTTCCAACCAATAATTAAAGTTTACAATTGTCCCCAAAGTATGTAAGTAAGCCCAAATAAAACATAACAGTAGGTCCCAACAGTTTATCAGAGTTGCCAATTAATCCTTCAATCATGCCCATTTGCCAAGCCTCCAAACAAGTGGTAAATCCATAACATCAGCACTAATTATACCTGAGAAAACATGCTATAAAGGTCAGCTAACGTTGGTGAGTTCACAAGTTTAAGCAGTTTGTAACAGTGGACCTAGTAAATAATTTGCTACACTGGGCTAAGTTAAATATAAATCACATAATCCATATAACATCAATAAGCACAAGTAATCCAGTATCAATATAATAGAGCACCAAGCCCTCTCTCATATTGACAGTCAGAGTAGGGCCCTAGGTATATCTGACCTTAGCCAGTTAACGAGTTATAGCAAAGCATAATCAGGTTACATTGCTACACTAGACTAAGACAAATATCTGTTGCATATATCTAACTATAGCCAGTCAACAAGTTATAGCAAATCAAAAAGTAGTAGTAGGTCCGTTAAAACGGTTTTGCATGTTTTCTCACCCCAAAGTTTTAGTAAACAGTTATAAGTAAAGTGGGGCTATGAAACTCACCTCAGTCCAGCAATGCAATAATACAACAATATCAAGAGCAGGATAGCACAGTAAACCAAATAGTAGTACAGCACAACAACTCAAGGGTAGTATAGCACAACAACAACTAGGACAGCACGGCACAACGGACTCAGCACAACCTAATAATATAAAACTGGTCTTAACGTATATCCCAAAAGGTGTAAAAATTTCCAAAAGTTAACTATTCGCATTCCCAATTATTATTCCAACGAGCATGAAAGCCCGCGCGTTGCAGCGGGTTGTTCAGATAGTTGTTTTTTGTTGTACGATGTGTGTTTTACGTTTTGTAAGTTCACAATTATTTCGTTATTATTATTATTATTATTATTATTATTATTATTATTATTATTATTATTATTATTATTATTATTATTATTATTATTATTATTATTATTATTATTTTGTTTTTGTTATTAGCACAGTTTCTCTATTCATCAAAGTCTTTAAGCAAATGGTGCACCAACCAGCACAACATAGAAAGCATGAAACGTAGCGTATTTGTCAAAAATATTGATTTTTGAAAGTACACGAAGTGATAAGGTTGTTTATGAGATTATTTGTCGGGAAAAGCAAGCGTATAAGTGTAATGAGGGGCGGTCGAGTTTGTGTGAACATTTAGAAAGCACAAAACGTATCGTATTTGTTAAAAATATTGATTTTTGAAAATATTGCATATTTATACTCGTTTTTATTGGCAAAATTATTTCGTGAACAATGGCGCAAGTTTCGTTAATTTTCGAGTCCGTTTGGTATGTTAAATGGGTCCCGCAATGTTTATTGCAAAAATTTAGCCAAAGTGGCAATATTAGTCCCTCCACCCCATATTTTCATTACACATCCCTCACTTTTCAATTTTCATTTTAGTCCCTCCCTCAAAAATATAAATACCCACAATTATTAATAATTCTTCACTTTTACACACACAAATATTATTGACTCTCTCTCTAAACTTCCGGTCACCGGGAAATTTTTCGGCCAAAAACCTTTTATTGTACCAAAAGATAGATCGGGCTATCCCGAACCCGATTCCACCACCCACGCGCCACCACCACCCCCGTAACATCACCACTCAACACCACCGCCACCTGCCATCACCACGCGAGCCACCACCACCTTCCTCCTCTTGTTTCTTCTCGGTAAATCAACCCCATGCGTCCTCTATCTTTATTTTTAATAATTTTTTATAAAACCCTAATTATATAATTTTTATTTAATCCGATTTTATTAAAGTTTTTATTTATAAAAATGGTTTTAAAAACTTGTTATAAACTCGTGTGGACCCCTCTCTTCTTCTTGGCAGTTGACTCGGTCAACTCGGTTGACTCGGTGAGGGTTTCTTCATTTTTAATGTTTTATTGTTCTTTTGATAATCCTTTCGATGTGGTGTTGTTTTTGTGAAGAATTTGATATTAAATTGAGTTCGTTTGGTTGATTTGAGTCTCGGCAGCCACATGGCTAGCCAAACCGTGGCTGTTGGGATTAGTTGATGAAGTTGTGTTGTTTGCGTTTGGGCTTGGGTTTGATTTGAGGTCCGTATGGGTTAGGTTAGTTTCGGCAGTTGGGTTTGTGTATTTTGATTATTTTGATGTTCTTATGTTCATCTCTTGTTGTTGTGTTGTTATCTGCAACTGTTGTAGCACGAATTGAAGTTTAGACCGAGTTGGTCCTGGTGGTTGAAGCCGAACACGTTCGAGCTCATATGAAGCCGGCAGAACTGGGAATAGACCTAGGGTTAGGGTTAGGGTTTGGACATTATTTATTTATTTATTTATCAGTTTTATTTATTCTTATTTATTCTATTCGATTGGGTTGTTGTATTGTTATTATTTTTCCTTTCATTCGATTTGGTTGTATAATTATTTATTTGTGGTTGTGTTAGGATTTAGATTTTGAGTTCAGATGAGTGTTCCCCGTGATTTTTGTGTTCTCTTGATTCGTTAGGATCATTTGCAGATTCATATGTTTGTATATTAATGTAATGATGTATCTGGAAAACTCTTAGATAATGTAATGATGTATCTGAAAAACTCCACAGTCTCTTCTTATTGGGCTTTCAGTGTATTTGGATTGGGTTATTGTGTATTTCACAATGTGTTTGGCATGCAACTTCTGGCCCAATGTATGCTTGCTACTGTGCTGCACTGTAGCGCACTGTAGCAAGCACTGTAGATGTGTACTGTAGATGTGTACTGTAGCACAATTCCCATGCTTTAATATATTTATAATTTCGCTTCCAAAATATTCTCGTTATATCCGTTTATTAGTGTTTGATATCATCGTTCGTGTAGTTGTGAAAAGACGCTGACTCAAGTGTACACACGCAAAAAAACAAGTGACGATAATGGGATCATAGCGGAAAACATGACAAAAGTCAGGGAGTGACGACGGAAATGACTCACAAAGATCACACATAACAAATACACCCGGTAGTTGAAAGGATTGGTAGTCGTCGGTTATAATCCTATTATGTTTCATATACGTATTTGTTTTATTTAACCAAAAACTCGTCATGACTTATTCGTTCGTAGAACGTTCCAAGTCAAGTGACTTAAATGTTACAGATTGTCTAAAATAGAGCCGTTAGGGTGTTTTTTGGCCAAACAACTCGGTCGATAACGCAACCAAGTCCTCCAATTTTTCATTGTAGAACGCGTCTTTTAAGAGGGGCGTAGCAGAGGAGACGCGTCTCCCGAGTGACCAAGCCATTACCGCTGGTCTAACGCCCATACACTTTGGGTAATGCAATGATTTATTCATATTATTATAACTTGGAAATGGTTACAAACGTGGCAATATGTAAATGCACAACCAATCACTGGTCTATATCGCACTTTCCCTAGATGTCACAACCATCACGAGCTAAAGGCCCCCCCGTAACGCACAATCACATGACATCCATGTGAAATCAACACCATAGGTTCAAGGTAGTTCTGTCCGCGAAGCTTTCGTTGAGTAATTCGAAGGTTCAACATAGTTTGTCCGCAAAGCTTTTGTTGAGTAACTTGAGCTATCAACTTCAAACTTATGATCACTCAACTTATATTCTAATTGAGCGTGAGCTATCTGACCCGTCTAACTACTAACGCAACAATTTTTTGAGCTTCACTTGCATACTTGAACATGATTAGAATCTTGGCTTGAGCTTGGAACTTGCTTGTTGATCGAGCCTTATCACATATGCTCATATGATCAAGTTATGCCTACGAGTTTGAGGTCATCAATTTAAGCCCGAATATAATTCTGCCCTAATGATGACAATCCTATCACAAGACTACCATTGCCTTGAGAAATCAAAACGATAATAAAGGGGGTGTCCGGATTAGCTTATTTTGAGAGATTATGGGGTGTTTGGAATAGCCGATAAGCTTATCTAAACACCTTATTTACTTAGTCGAGCTTATGGACTTGAAATATGTCCATCTCTCCATGATCTATTATTTCAAACGCTCTCCTTAACCTCTCAACTTAACCTGTCAAACTGGACATTTGCGATAATTGTAAGAGAGTCGCCCAATGGTTACAAGAAGATAAGCCATATGCCCATCCGAATATATAACCTAATAAGTTTTTAAAATGAGGTTCGGTTTTCCCAAGTGTCTCTCATTTAAAAGCAGTTATCAAAAGAACATTTTTATAGCAAAAAACAGATAATCAGACCCCATATCATTCTTCTTGATCTTCCTATTTTTATGCAAAAATACATATACTTAGGGGGTGTTTATTTAAGCTTAGATGTGGGCTTACGAACTTATATGATTTCGGCTTATATATTATAAACCTCGATTTCGTGGTTTATTTTAAGACTTATTAGCTTATATATAAGTTTATCATATCATAAAAAACTTATACAAACCCACAAGTTTCAAAATAAGCCGGAAAATTGAGGCTTATGAAACATAAGCCAAAAAAAACAAATAAGCTCATAAGCCACGTATAAGCTTCAACAAACACCCCTTTAACATAACAACAACATCATCATTCATCAACAATAACAAATAACAGAAAACAAGTCAAATTTATTACTCGTGGATACTTAAAAAAAAAAAAAAAACTCAAACATCACATAATCCCGCAAAACCATCACCAATCACCCAAAAAAAAAAAAAAAAAAAAAAAAAAAAAAAAACTATATACAAAAACTAATTGCGGATATATGAGTAAGTATTAAACCTTAAAACAAATAATCTAAGCAGTGGTGGTGTTACATAGCACAACATCCAAGACCCGAAAAAAAGCGAACCGTAACCGTGGGTAAACCCGATTCGTATACCCACTAGATTCCCTCCATAATTCTTCCATTGTTTGTACAAACAGATTCAAGCTTCTAACTGGTGGAACATATAAAGTCAACGGTACTGCTGAAAACGCAACTGCAAAGAATAGGTGCAACATGTTTGTTTTTTCTCTTTCTAAACAAATAGAAAGTGCCAAGATTTTCTAGATGGGCTTTTATAAATTTGTGTTGATGATTATGTATTTTGAAAGAAATGAAGATGGTGATTGGATATTTATATTGGGTATTGATTATGGAAGGCTGTGGACCTTTTTTTAGTTTGCAATGTTTATCTAGAAAGTGTGATTTATACGTATATATATTTTGGGTGGTGGGGGTGATCGTGATAATTGCTTTACAAGAAAAAGGTGCGTGGTTTTTGGGTTCATTTGGTTTTGTACTCAAACTACTTTTCAACCCATTGTTTTGTGGATGGAATTTAATGTCGGCACTTGGATTAGTTTAAATCTAAAGGTGCGTTTGATTCACAAATGGTATTAGGATTTAGAAATGGTTTAAAAAATTGGAAAAATGATTGAGAAAAAATATAGATTTTGAATTAAATAAAGAGAGAGAAAATAAATAATTGATTAATTTATTTTATGTATTTATTTTAAAAATATAAATGATTAAAAAAAGATAAAGACGATGCTCTATCTAATTCTCACAATTTTCATCCACAAAATATTCAAACTAGACCCACATTGTCTGGAAAAATCATAAAACCCACAGTGTACCCCTAGAATGATTTTTCATTCCATAATTCAAAATCTCATTTCCAAAGTTTGAACCAAACAACAATTAACAAAGTTCAATTCATTCCTCGATTGTGACACCTTACCAAACGCACCCTAAGAGTTTTTATAGAGTACTCCGTAATTAGTACACCTTGTAAAGTGATAACTACATCTCTTTAAATTTTATTTTTTCCTAAATTTTTTTAATTATAAAATTGTGAAATAAGAAGAAAAAAAACATAACAAAAAAATATAAAGTTTGATAAGTTAAAAGTACTAAAATACAAAAAACACGAAGCAGAAACTATTTTTGTTCTGTTAATAAAGTGGGTAAAACTGTCGAAAAAAATGCGAAACAAATTCTCTAAAGTTTGAAAAGTCAAAAGATACGGAATAAAAAAATATAAAAAACAGTATTGTCCTGTCAATAGAGTCGGGTAAAAGGGATAAAAGATGCAAAAAAGTACTTAGAGGTGTATCTATTGTACCACCCATTAAAAAAATGATTATTGTTCTTTTTATATGAGATCAACTTTTAAGAGGATCTTCAATAGATGTTTATAAAAAGGAGTCACTTTATTTTGCATACTCCTATTTTGGTGCATACCAAAGGATAAATCCCCACCATCCATTTAGTTTGATCTAATGGTGGGGATTAACCTAAAATTAAATATGAAACCTAAGTCCATTTTTTTTTTTCCTTTTTCTTTGTCTTTTTGTCTTTTTTATTATTCACTTTTTTTCTTTCTTTTTCTTTTTTTTGGTGTCTTTTTTTTTTCAAATTCACGCTTCTTCTTCTTTTTTTTTTTTCTTTTTTTTTTTTTTTTTGTTTGTTTTTTTTTTCTAATTCACGTTTTTTTTTTTTTTTTTTTTTTTTTTTTTTTTTTTTTTTGTCTTTTTATCTAATGAACGTTTTTTTTTCCTAATACACGTTTTTTTTCGCTTTCATACATTTTCGTCTGTTTTCATACGTTTTCGTCCGTTTCATACGTTTTTGTCTGTTTTCGTACGTTTTGGCCCGTTTTCATATATTTTCGCTCATTTTCGCCCGTTTTCATACGTTTTTGTCCGGTTTCATACGTTTTCGTCTGCTTTCTTACGTTTTCGCCCGTTAACGTCTGTTTTCATACGTTTTCATCTGTATTCTTACATTTTCGTTCGTTTTCATACGTTTTCGTCCGTTTTCATCCGTTTTCTTTTGTTTTCATCCATTTTTCAAACGTTTTTGTCCTATTCATACATGTTTTTACACTTTCATACGTTTTTCATTTTCATACGTTTTCGTCCTTTTTTTTACGTTTTCGTCCGTTTTTTTACGTTTTTCCGTTTCTTTTCTCGTTTCGTTCGTTTTCATACGTTTTCATTTTTCTTTCGTTTTCGTCCATTTTTCAAACGTTTTTGTCCTTTTCATACATGTTTTCGCTTATTAGTTTCGCTTTTAGTTTTAACAGCTTAAGCATGATGATAATTTGCAGTATCACCAGTGATATGTTTAGCTTTTTTATAAACATGATGATAATTGTGCAGTATCACCAGTGATATGTTTAGCTTTTTTATAAACATGATGATAATTGTGCAGTATCACCAGTGATATGTTTAGCTTTTTTATAAACATGATGATAATTGTGCAGTATCACCAGTGATATTTTTAGCTTTTCATAAACATGATGATAAATATGTTTAGCTTTTCATAAACATGATGATAATTGTGCAGTATCACCAGTGATATGTTTAGCTTTTCATAAACATGATGATAAATGGGCAGTATCACAGTGATATGTTTAGCTTTTCATAAACATGATGATAAATGTGCAGTATCACAAGTGATATTCTGTGATATTCTTGGTGCGTACAAGAATATATCCATAGACAGAGTGTAGGTTTTTGCAGAGCCTCATACGTTTTAAAACCAGGGTTCTAGTAAAATAAAGCTTAACAAGTAAACAAAAAAACCTATAAAATATACAAAATTTCACAAGTGATAATACAAATATCACTAGTGATAATACACATATACAGTTCAACTTCAAATATCACTGGTGATACTACAGGTATGACACTTTTCACTTTTCACATTACCATATTGTAAATATGCAAGCTGTTTCATCAACCATTTATCAGATATGACATAAATAGAAAACATTCATATGAGGTATCACTGGTGATATCACATTCATATGAGGTATCACTGGTGATACCTCACTGGTATCACTGGTGATATCACAGGTATCACTGGTGATATCACATTCATATGAGGTATCACTGGTGATACCTCACTGGTATCACTGGTGATAGTATCTCCTGGTATTCTAAAAGCAAAGAACATGTAAAAACAAAAAAATAATTGCATGTATATTTAAAAAGGACGAAAACGAAAGAAAACAGATGAAAACGTATGAAAACGGACGAAAACGTAAGAAAATGGATGATTACGTATGAAAACGGACGAAAACATAAGAAAATCACAAGTGATATTCAGAAAATCACTTGTGATTTTCTGAATATCACTTGTCATATTTAGAAACATAAGAAAACGGACGAAAACGTAAGAAAACGGGCGAGTATGTATGAAAACTTGGGTGATATTCTGAATATCCATTGTGATATTCATAATATCACTTGGGTGATATTCTGAATATCACAGAATATCAATTGTGATATTCTGAAACGTATGAAAATGGACGAAAACGTATGAAAACGAACGAAAACATAAGAAAATGAACGAATATGTATGAAAACGGACGAAAACGTATGAAATTGTAAAAACACGTCTGAAAACGGACGAAGACATATGAAAAACGGACGAAAACGAAAGAAAACGGATGAAAACGTATTAAAACGAACGAAAACGTATGAAAACCGACGAAAACGTATGAAAACGAACGAAAATGTAAGAAAACATATGAAAACGTATCAAAACAGATGTTAACGGGCAAAAACGTAAGAAAGCGGACGAAAACGTTTGAAAACGCACAAAACGTATGAAAACGGACGAAACGTAAGAAAACGGGCAAAAATATATGAAAGCGGGCGAAAACGTACGAAAACGGGCGAAAACGTACGAAAACAAATAAAAACATATGAAAACGAACGAAAACGTATGAAAACAGACGAAAATGAATGAAAGCGAAAAAAAAATGTTTATTAGGAAAAAAAAACGTGAATTAGAAGAAAAAAAGAAAAAAAAGAAAAAAGAGAAAGGATAAAAGAAAAAAGAAAAAAATAAACGTGGGAAAAAAAGACAACAAAAAAGAAAGAAAAAAAGAAGAAAAAAAAAAACCAATGAAGCGTGAAAAAAAAAACACAAAAAAAAAAAAGAAAGAAAAAAAAAAGGAAAAAAAGAAAGAAAAAAAATGAATAATAAAAAAAATAAAAAGACAAAGAAAAAGGGGGAAAAAAAACATGGACTTATGTTTCCCTATTTAATCTTAGGTTAATCCCACCATTAAATCAAACTAGATGGATGGTGAGGATTTGTCCATTGGTATGCACTAAAATAAGAGTATGCATTTGAATTTTCCTCTCTTCAATAGATGTTTATAAAAAGAAGTTTATTTATACTACATATAAAATGAAAATGTTCAAATATTCATATGTGAAATATTGAAAGTTGAAAATAATCAAATGAAAATGATCAAATTTGAAATGTTGAAAATTGAAAATAGTCAAATATGAGAAAAAATGCATTTGCAAAAAATTAAAAAAAAAGAAAATGTTGCTACCTCTTCAAGTGAAAAACTTAAAACATCACAATAAATGAAACTATTGAGGGTGCGTTTGGTATCCCCCAATTAGAATTGAGGAATGAATATCATTCCGATTCAAAGTGTTTGGTATCCCGAAATGACTATCAAAAGTAGAAATGATATACAATTTTATTCCATACTTGATAGGCACCATGTATATGATTGTTTCATATTCTCGGGCCCACCACTTCCCCTCACATAATTTATACTACACTTTTTATCTAATTATCCTACCAAACAACATTTATGAGATTGATACATTAACTTATAGTCATTCATATTCCACCTCTATATCAAATCTATACCGATTATCATTCCGGACAACAAACCAAACGGCACCTGAATTCTTCTTCTATACATCATACATCATACATCACACAAACATGGCTGTCAAATTGAATGTATTTGATATTTAAAAACACGGTTGACTAAGAACTAAAATGTTGTAATTTTAATTTTCTGTTATTATATCTCTATACTAATACCCGCGAACTATTCACCATAGCTTCAATATAGGTCACTGTTTTGCTACAGTTCTATAGTATTTTTTGTGAGTGCCTCAACAGTTGCAAACACTTGTCATCATCCCTTCCTCTCATATACATCTCTGCCTCTCTCTATTCTTCTTCTAAACACATCCATACATCACACACAAACACATACACAACAAAACACACACATACCCAGCTTCCCAGCAAATCAAAAAAAAGGAAGGAAAAAAAAAAAAAAAAAAAAAAAAAAAAAAAAAAACCGAGGATGATGAATCATCTATCATCTACCAATGATCGGCTGAAGAAGAAAGGTAACCTCCGTCTCATTTATTATTATTATTATTATTATTATTATTATTATTTTTAATTTCGAATAAATTGAAGTCTGGATATTAAAATTGGGGTTTAATTAAATTGGAATTTATGGTGGTTTAATTGTGATTAATTTTATGGTTTTTAAATTTTATGGTGTTTATTTATTTATTTTTTATTTATTTATTATTTTTTTTCCGATTAGAGTTCCGTTAATTTAGGGGTTTTGTTGATTTCTTTTGCAGGATGGCTTGCTGATGATGTTTGCAACAAAGCCTTTTGAGGTATTTATTTTGCACGGACTGAATTTTGGGCTAAGTTTTGTTGTAATTTTTTGGGGGACATAGGAGCTTATTATGACTTTAGGGGTTGTTTTCATAAGTTTATTTGATGGACATAGGAGTTAGAAGGTTGCTGAAAATTTGATAAACTCATTTTTGTGGGCTTATGAGGTTATCCATTTGAGCTTATGAGCTTATAAAGTTCTTAAGCTCAAGTGAATAAGCTCATAAGGATGAAAAAGTGAGCTTATAAAAAAAAATTAGGAAAGTTATAATCGGTCTAATTTTTTGTATTGATTTGTTATCATGAATTACATATGCATTTATGTTACTAAGTGAGAATTTGGTACAAAGTTTGCATATTTATAGTTTTTTCATATTGCTGTTTTGTGGAGATTTGGATTTGGGTGTGTTTGGGAAATAACATCAGTGAGTATAGTCTTTCAATATTGCTGTTTTTATAAGGTGACTTAATTTTAAAGGTCAAGCTCTTATAAGCTTTGATAAGTTTATTGCCAAACAGTAGGCATATGTACACACTGAATTTTGGAGTGACTCATGTCTATCTTGAATATCCTTGCCTTGGTATTTCATATTTGGTAAAGTCTAACCTTTTAGCTGTTCAAATTTTCTCTCATTTCATTACATACCTCAAAAAACACCGTATGATATCTCCAAGATGGAAACATGAAAGTTACCATTTTGATCTGAACCTGTAACGGGTTTGCAATGCTGTGATATAAATATTGAGGACCCACTGATCTACAACTTAGTATTTTATTATTTGCAGCTCTAATGAGCTATAGATGTAACTGTATCAATTCTATTCTAATAAGCTGAATCTTATTTGTTGTGTCGTTTGTGTTTATATTCATTGGTGTTGTTTTTGTTAACTTATACATGATATTTTGTTTGTTTATAAACATATAGAAGCAACGTCGAGGATGCAATTCAGAACATCCATGGCACGGTGATCGTTAAGCAGACAGTTCGGATATCGTGGAGTAACACTCCAGCTGGCAGACAGGTTGCATACTTTGCGTTCTTTATTGTATGACTATATTCTTAAGTGTGTGACTGATGTTATCAGTGAAGTTGAAAATAGATATCAGTCAAACGCTGTCTTCACTGGCCCTTAAAATTGCAGTTTTTTATTTTATTTTATTTTACATGTAGTTCCATAACTGTGCTTAGTTGTTAACCAAAAGTCTAGAGTAATCTTTCGTAGCCACAAAATTACTTAATTGTTGGACCAAAAACGATACAAGTTTTAAGTATATAAGTCGTCGCAACGGAATAATTAGTGTATTTATCTTTATTTTGTCCTCTCACCAGATATATGCAAATGGTATATCGGTATATGCGAAATGATAGCGTAGTAGTAATATTTTACATTAAAATGTTATTTTATTGTCTTTTGAAAAGGTATACCAGTATATGCAAATGCTATATAGTATATCAGCTCGCAAATGGCTTACCAAATGGTATATCAGTGTATCAGTTGGAAATAATTACTATTTTTGTTGTCTTTTGAAAAACCTTAGCAGTAAAACGTAATGGGTTAACTTGCAAGGTAACGTGTCCAAATGTTTTAAGATACATCTGTAAAGTGTGTCGGGAGATGGTTTTCTTTTTTTAACGTGTCGAATTGCGCTAAAGGGTCTACCTTATGTGCTGCCCTTCCGTGCAGATGGCTTGGATTCGCGACGACCTGATGATGGTCTTTGGAAATGGACGACTAATTTTGGTGAGCACCTTCCTGTTTTAACGGTGAAGTGGAGGATGACAATCTCTATGAAGGCGAGGTGATTAAGTGGGAAGAATGGTGGTGGTGGGTACGTGTAACCACCCGTAATTTTTCAGACTGATTTTTAATAATAAATTATATTTATTATTTCCTAAGTTTCACTTTCGGACTTTTCCGAACTTATTTGAATCAAAAACGAGAAGGTATCTCGTGAAACGTGAAAACCGACACACAACGCGTACCAGCACAACCATAACTCGACAAACATTTTTATATGATTTTTATACTATTTATGAGAAAATAGTCGTATGAATACTCGTTTTTCGTGGAAAAATTATCCTGAACGCAATGGTGTAATTCTCGTGACTTAAATCAATCGTTTACTAGCCTAAACGTGTCCCGAACCACATATTGACAAAGATACAACAAATTACAGTTATGGTCCCTGAACCTAATTTTCACTGCCGCCTATGTCCCTAGATAATTACACTTTTAGTCCCTCGTGGGGTATAAAAGAAGTGAAATTAGGGTTTCTACTTATTATTCATACACACATTTCCACTCCCTCTCCTCTCTCACTATTTTCGGCGCCGTCACACTTTCCAGCCAAAATTCCGGTGAGGCAGTTTTGAACCATGCAAGTATAGATCAAAAGAAGGATGTTAGTGCAAGCATTCTCGTTGGGGAGATTGCTAGTGCAAGCAGTCTCGTTTGTTTTGAGTGATGACAAACATGTAACTTGATACATAATGTAAAATGTACAAGTTACTTGTAATCATATCTTGTCTCAACATACATTCAACACCTCTCAAGTCCTCGTATGATACAACACAGGTTCGTACATGTTTGTTATGTGGCATTATGATCAAACCCTTAACAAACTATTTAGAATGTTTAAAATACGGTTAGATCACTAGGATACATGTTACATACGTATATACATTTGCATGTTTTACATTTTAAATCCTAAAATGAAAATTACACATGACATCATGGCATACCTCATTAGGAAAGATCTTGGATAGATTTTATAAGATTTGATTTAGGAAATATTTTGGAAAGATCTTTAAGTTACAAAGTTGACTTTGCAAAGATCTTGACATGACTTAACATGATAAGAAATGATATGGAAAGATTTGTTAAATTCTTAGCTGTCATATACCCACGGATCCAAAGCAGTACAAGGACGGATCCAAATTAAGGGATCCGCCAGATCCGTGGCTTGTAGAAATTGTTTTCCTATAAATAGTAGCCCATGGTTTTACACAAACCATCATTTAACTAGAACACACATTCCCTTTATCATTTCACACACTTAGATCAGTAGCAAACCATGTAGATTCATACATTAATCACCCTTTACATAATGATCATAATGTTACTAACTTTCATTATGTTGTAAGCATACACTTGTTATGATCCTGTAAAGCAAGCTCAAGATCATGAGTCATCATCCATAGCATACTTCCTGATCCACCATGAAGATGCATATATGAAGATCCATCACAACAAGTTTAGGGAGCTTGTGATCTTCATACATTGAAGGCTTCCGATCAATGGAAGTTCATATAGAGTAGGCATTCATATTCATGATACACTTATGTCATGGATCATCATTGATCATTGTAAACATCATTGTAACGCACCATACTAGATTAGGTGGTTTATGTGTTTGTGCCATAAAACACAAGGTTTCTATGTTGGGCCATAAAACATAGCGGGAGTGGTTGTACCCATGTAAAGAACTCGGTATCTAGCTTAGTACCGGAAAAAGGTTAAGCGACGACGGGAGTGGTTGTACCCATGTAAAGAACTCGGTATCTAGCTTAGTACTGGAAAAAGGTTAAGCGACGACGGGAGTGGTTGTACCCATGTAAAAGAACTCGACATCTAGCTTAGTGTCGGCAATTGTATAAGCGACGTTAGGTTGGTTCTACCTCGAACTAGAACTCGGTATTTAGCTTTGTACCGAAAAAAGTGTAAGCGGCGTGTTTAAGGTTTTCTCCGCCGAGAAGGGAGCTTGTTGATCTAGTGAAGTAACTCTCGAGTTGGGTACTCGGGGAGTGGAGTAGGGCGGAGAGGAGCTCCGTGACCGAACCACTATAAATCATCGTGTTCGGTTTGCGCTTTCTTTTACTTATCTCTTTACTTTTATATTTGCATTATGTGATTGCTTGTGTTGTGATTAGTTGATAATACTTATGTGACAACTTGGTAGACATAAACTATAACAGACAGCTTTCATATTAGAACAAGCCAAATTGGAAATTTGATACAACTAGTTTTAAGTTTTTAAAACGAAAACGTATTCACCCCCCCCCCCCCCCTCTACGATTTCACAATTGGTATCAGAGCCACGTGGCTCTCATTTTCAAAACAAATGGTTTTTAAAATGAAGTACGATCCATGTATCAAATTACCATTGAAGCAGAATGTAATATGAAAAATGTTTCGCAAAGTATACTTAGAAATTTTGTTGTTAAATATTACTTTGTATACAAGCTTGAAGATGTCTTTGAAAAATCAAGAGAAAAGATTTCTTAAAAAGATTAAGTGTCAAATTGTGTGCGTAAAGCTAATTTACGAAAAACACGGGTTTTAAAGGAGCGTTTGGAATAGCTATTAATGTAGTTGAAAAATCTCTTCGTAAATGTTTAGATAAGTCACATAATTAGAAATGTTGTTAAATATGTGTAATATATGTTTAATATTAAGTCTAGCAAGTCCTACACGTTTTCCTTATGTCAAAATACGAGTTTAGGTGAATCTGGTACAGGTCCCGGCGGATCCAAATCACACAAAGGGCGGATCCCTCAAAAAGGATCCGCCAGATCCGTCTGTTCAGTGTACAGTTTTTGTCAAACTTCAAAAAATCATAACTAATTAACCGTAAGTCCGTAGGAGTCGTGTCACCTATCATTTTGAAGGGAATTAAGTCTACTTTCATTTAAAAATAATATCATGGCCTGAATCTAAATTGAAATAGGTAAAACAAATCAAAAGGTACAACCTGTCCAAAATATTTAGTTTTATTTTGACACAGTAACTTAAATTTTTGAGTCGAGCAATGTAAGTTGGTATCCTTTAAACATTGATATGATTTCTATTGAAACTAAAGAATTTGGTAATATAAAGGAAACAAATTAAGCTTGGCATACATCGTCATATTTAAACGCAAAGTGACGAAAAGTATCTTTTCACTTATGCCATGCTATGTGACTATCTGTTCTAAGTTATTTGCATACATATGATTTGCCTGTTGGTAATTGTGATTGCATTTGTTGATAGGATATACATAAGTGTTTTGCCATGACAATTATTTGCTTGTTTAGCAATTGCTTGTTTGATGCATGATAGGATTTTTGCTAGATCTTGTGCACTAAGTTGATATACTGTGTTTGTTTCACTTATAGACTTAGATATTTTTGTTTGCATATGTTATGAGAAAAATTTGCATAACTTACTTAGAAATGTGAACTGAGTGAAACTAAGTTTAGTATCTTAAAATGTATTGCCTTGCACAATCCTTCACTTAATTTCAAGTGTTAAAACATGTAGTATTTGTGAAAAGATGTTTGGTATAGTTGCTTTCAACAAAGATGTTTAATGTATCTATCTTGTCATAGGATAAAAACTTATCTTTGAATGATCATATGAACTAACCATGTCATGCAGGACGATAACACTTTGATGTTATCAAGTTTCCGTGTTTAAGCCACTGTTTGGCTTAACATCCATTTATGGTAAGTTATTATCATCAGATTGATCTATGTGCAAACGTGTGTTAGAATATGTGTTTTTAGTTTTACTCTATCACATATTAGTAGTTACATATGTTTTAGGAGAATTTTCGGGATTTGAGCGGGTAACGCAAAATATGCATATCTATCTGTTAAGAATTAGGACTTCCACATGGCGGATATGACGGATCCCAAATTTTGGTTCCGCCTGTTGTACACTTTGGCTCCGCCATTCCTCACCCTGCAGATTCTGCGGAACCCAAATATGGGATCCGCACTTGTTGTCGATTGGATCCGTCAGTTTCAACAAGTAACCTTTTCAAAATTCCCGACTAATCCCGATCCTTAGATTATTAATTCTAGCTCTTAGGATTCTTATCACTGATGTTCACTCAAATTAGGATTAGGACATCTCACCAAATACCAAATAGGATAATCATATCTAATCACAGTTTCAAATTTCATGAAAATGCTCCAAGGCACCTTTTCGGTAAACCACTAAGTATTTGTGATCATTACACACATTCACTGCATCCTCCCGTCCTTCACTCATTCACTATCTTGATTTGTAAATTGACAACTTCCAAACTAATCCAGACTCACTATTTGCAAATATATCACAAATTACAAACCCGACTCACGACTGATATTATCTTGTATTCACGAATGTTGCCTCACTTGGTTAACATGTCATCCTTCAAGACAATTTACATCGAGTCATAACTCACAGATGTAATTATCAAGTCTTGTCATCCTTTTCTCAAAGTATGATTGATAACTTAAGTATTTCGTCCGAAATATTCAAGTATATCTGACTTACGATTGTAGTCATTAAAAGTCATATCCGAAAAAAATTCAACTCCCAAGTATTTTAACAACGTATGTTAAAACACTTATCCTATGATAACTAGAACATTTGTTCTTCATCCCATCACATTCAGCTCCTAGGTGTCACAAACAAAACTAAGCACTTCATCCACTAGTAAATCACAAGAATCAGTATCTATTCTTGTCACCTTCAACATCCATGTAACCTAAGTACACTTGTACTTCCACCATCATCACATCGCATTCACTTTTGTAATATGTCTCAGGCCTTAAGCTTTAAATCAACCACTAGTTATACCAACCAATGGATCATAAGAATTAGTCTTCATCTTTGTTCATAGTTCAACAAATCCCTACAACACCACTATCCTTACCATCATTGAATGTATTACTTAAAAAGCCGTTAGTCCAAACACTCATATCAAATCAAGTATGCGTTAAACATATTCAACCATACTTTACCACCTATAGGATTAGAACCTTCAAATGAGCATGATGTTCACATTCAATGTTTATCATTGTCTACTAGATTTAAGTAGTACAACTTTCACAAGTCAACAAGTCATCAAAGTATTGGTAATACTTTGTAATCAAACCTCTGCATAAGTTTCATTAAACCTCAAATCAATATTTTAACAACATATGTTAAAATGCTAAATCTCAATTACAACCTCATGCACCCCAAGTAACAATGACTCTTGAGAAGTATACATTGTTAGAGTTTTGGAAAAATATTAAATCGTGTATGACTAGAATCGAACACGGGACTGAGGGATTGCACACTTTACGTATGAATGATCAAAGGAATAATTAATATATATATTATTATATATTTTAATTATTTGGACACAAAACGATAACTAACGGACATTAAAATAATTATTGGAATTGACTAATGACTGTTAGTAAATAAAGGAGGGGGTTGAGTGTCAAGTTTTGAAACTTGAGGAGGTGTTAGACTCAAACTTGGAGAGCAAGTTTGGAGCCTATAAAAACCCCTCAATGCTCTCAACAAGGCACGATAGTATGATAACTAAAAAAAGTCAATCGACTTTTATCTAATCTATATTCCTTCTTACACATGCATGACAACAGTGGGATGATATCTTTGACAGTATGTATCTTTGACATATGCAAAGTGTTTTGACATATGTAAAAGATATGCATCATACAAAAGACATCACATGTTATCTTTGAATATGTATTGTACGGTATTCAACTTTTATTAAACAAAATAGTTTGGTTTAATAAATTGTGTTCATTCACTAGCATCAACCTTTGATCGAGTAATAGTACGTGTGTTCGAGAGCTCGGATATAACATACTTTTGTTATTCATCTTGGATTGTGGAACAAAAAGGTAAGGGGTTCCACGTTAATCCTTTTATTGATCAAGAGAAGTGAAGATAAGAGTAGATCCTTGTTCTTGCTAGGATCAAAGGTATGTTTCTTATTTAATATTCGGTAATTCTATTATGTGTTAAATAGTTCCTTGCTTCCGCTATTACGTGCTTTGATGTTTATGTTTATTTATTTATTTGAATGTCAAGATATTTAAATTCCAATAGTGGCATCACGAGCCAATTTAACATGTAATTGTTATTATCGAAACACATAATAAAAATCAAATCCAGATTTGGATTCACATGTTCATTAGTCGAATATTTTTTAGGGTTTTTATACTAGATCTAAAAAATAATTCGATCCATAATTTAGGGGAGGTTCGACCCTTCTTAGTTAAAAAGTTAGTTTTGTAACCCTAAATTAGGACATGTTTATGTGTTTATTTGAATAAGGGTTACGTTCCTGGCTAATCCATAATTCTTCATGCAAGGAATTATGAATTAGGGTGTTATTTTATGTGCTACATGTTTAGATAAATCTAAAATTAGGGAAGACCTAATCTATTAAATTAATGAATTAGTTATGTGCAACGTGGTATATTATTATTAAAACTTACGCGGTCAATTGTTGGCGCCTGTGGTCCATTGGGTACAATGCGCTCGAAAACCAATGAGAGTTTTATTAATTATATACATAATAATTACACATATAGATTATTAATAGGATTTATCAAAAGGTTTGCATGTGGCTATATGATTTAATTGTTAAGATTATATGTGTTATTTGTGTTTATTTAATTTTGTTTAAATTACATGTCTTATTTGTTTAAATTATTCTTGAATTGTAAGCAAACAAGAGGGTGATTTTTGGTATAAAAATTAAATGGACCTAATAACTATGAAACCTTATGATGTGGTAAATTATTTATTGCCAAGTCTTATGTGCCGATAGTGGTTCGCTTCGCACGGTAATTTGCTCCCAGGCGAGACTAGCAATTTAATAATTTACAACATAATTTTATAAGACTTAGAATCATAAACTTTTAATTGATTGATGCAACTGTACAAATGGTCGAAGCGGCGGACCTAATTAGACAAACTATAAAGTGGGTATAAGGTTGGTACGCATTAAATTGTGACCTTAAAGAGACTCAATTCTGTCTCTCCGCTCGCCTGTGCGTCTAATTAGACTTACCAAGTACACTATTATATGTACGAAGCATCTTAAGGAAAAGTTGTAAGTTACTCAACGCCTCAATTAAAACTTTGTTGATTTAACTCTTAGCTAATTGGTAATTAAAATTGTTTTGAAAACTTATGATACAAAGATGAGTGCATGCTTCTTTGTACATATTTTGATTGTCACATCAAAATAAATACCCTATAAAATTTAAGTCCATGCTATCTAATTATAAGAGACACTTGAAGTTAATATCTGGCGTAAGTGAGACCTTGACACATATATTAATGACAAGGTAAATTACATACTTTTATTGCCAGCAGATCAACTGAGTGTAATAAAATTATGTGAATTTACATGTTTCTAAATTAGACGACTTAATTAAGTTATAAGTGAGACCTTGAGACTTAAAGCATGAGATAGGAAGAAACATGCTTACATTGCAAATAGTTTGGCAAATGTAATTCCCATAAATTTAGGAGTCGGAAAATTGTTTCGCGATTATTGTTCGACAATTACCATCTTTTGTACTTTCACTGCTAGCAGATCAACTGATGTGGTGGAACTATGGAAAGTTGGATCCTAGTTTTCAAGAAAATTAAATGGATATATTGTATTTCCTGGGTAATTTTCTTTTCTTGAAAAATTATTATTGAAAATACTAAAATTGAATTTTGTAAATTCATTTAATGTATTAATGCAACATTAAAACCGTAAACGTGGGGCATTCTTTTGGTGGTAAATTGATCTACACTCGTAGGGTTTTTGGTTAGAGTCAACCTTACTAAAAGAATAATCCTAGTCTACTTTCTTTGAGAAGAGTGAGACTTAAACCATATACCTTTTCATGTATGAGAAGGGTATAATGGGAAAATTAGAATTGTCTAAATTCTAATAACTCATAGCAAAATTTTAATAGTTAAGAAAATTGCACATTTATGAGTTGTTAAATTAGAAGCTAGACAAGTTACCGCAAAATTGATAAAAGGCAAACTAGCACTCTTTGTCTAGTTGTTGTGCTTTGACCACTTAAATATGCTACATACCATTGTGTGGATGGTAGTCAAATTAAGGAAGAAATTGCATACCCAATTATTTCCAAGTTAATTGAATTGATGGATAGTCCATCATTTACAAAGTAGAATACATTATTTAGTACCTAAGTAATTGTTACGTATGGGATTACTCAAAGGTGTAGGAAAGTAAATAGCACACTATTTGCTGTTATTGGTTATGAAACACTTATAATGTTGTCAAATCCAGTGGGAGCATTGTGTTGTGATTACTGAATAACATATATTAATGTAATGATCTGTAATTCAGTGGGAGCTATGAGCTTGTTATCTTGGTAGTAACCCACATTATCTCTAGAATGTCTTGAGATAATTACTTTCCAATTGTAGACACTTGTTGGTTTAAGGATAGTCATGTGCGTTTCCTTACTAAACAATGTGGTTCTATATCTATGAATATCTATGACACAATCATATTAATCACATAAACAAACGATTGACGAGTTGTTTATCTGATACATGATGTTGTTCCATGCACAAGTGGGAGAAATCTTAATTGTGTGCAAGCAACAACACAAAGGAATATGATTTAAAGGATTCTCTTGACTGCAAGGTAAGAGAATTAATGTTCTAATGTGAATTATTCACATCTAATTTATAGAACACTTGGAATTAATATCTAGCGTAAGTGAGACCTTGACATAGATATTAATGACAAGGTAAATTACATACTTTCATTACTAGCAGATCAACTAAGTAATGAAACTATGTTAATTTGCAAGTTCTAAATTAGATTCTTATTAGAACAAGTGTCAATATGATAATGTGATTACTTCAAACTAAATATTTATGTATTACTGAAATGACATAAATAAATGAAGTAATCAAAATAATACTTTAAATTTGAATGTTTATGTATTCTTGGAATGTCATAAATATATGAAGTAATAAATTAACTTGAAATACTATTGAAACCAAATTGTGGTGTTCATGATTACTTTAGTTATATATATTTATATTTTATTGTAAAGATATAAATATGAAGTCTTTTAATTGTTACAAGACTCATAATAAAGTAAGACGTTAACTTGTTATGTTTTTAATTAAAACATATACAAGAAGTCATTGAGTAGATCAATGATTTATAACGTATATTGGGATTATAACAGTTTATGTCTTCTTGTTAAGACATGGACATGAAGTGACTTGGTTAAAAAGTACTTATGTTATATAGCATGCATTGGCTTGGAAATTCTATTATACCATTAAGCTAATTTAGTTGGTAAATAGATAAACCAAACAAAAGATATTTATCTTACATATTGTAAGATTGTCTTACAATATTAATCCTAAATGAAATACATAATGGTTATGGTACGTTCAGTTAGAAAAAAATCAAACTCTTGTTATATTGTTTGATTAAAGATAACTATGTCTTCTGTTCTTTCAAAAGTTATCAAGGTTAGGAAATTGAGTATGCATTGTATATACTCAATTACACTCCAACCTAGAAGATTAATAAGACACCATTTATTATGGAATGTGATGAATCACATTAAGTCTTAAAATTGAAGTTCTGAATTGTTAAACTGCTTTTGAGTAGGTTATTAACAAACTTCATGTAAGGAACTGTCAATATGTATTTGTAATGTCCCAAAAGAGAACAATTTTATGTTGCTCTACTTGCTAAGTATTTATAGATAGTCTATAAATTGCAAAAGGCAAGTGGGAGTTTTATCTTGAAAAGATAAAATACAAGACACATGATCTTCTAAAACACACTAGCAAATGTCATGCTGAGGATTAAACATGCTAATGTTAAATCTCAAGATGATGGAATTCTCATTCATAGATCCGCTAGGATATCTCAAATATTTGTATAATATGTTGAGGATTATGAGTTACAGGATTATGGTAAACCTGTTGAAGAATTGCAAATATTGAATTTGGCAAGTTACTCATACTATGAATGATTAGATGCAGTCCATAAAGATAATTAGTTTTGGAAACTTAATTAATCTTGAACTCTATAGTTACACTATAAAATAATGATGAGTTTCTCAAAAGGAATAAAAATCCTAAAGATTTAAATTCCTGTGTAGAAATCATGATGGACAATTTTGTATACATATTTAATGTATGAAAATATTATCAAACACACTTAAGCAATTAACTGTGATTGAAATTCTTTCTAAGCACATTAAATGTATAAAGATTATGATTGTCATTCTTAGTTTCATTTACATGAAATTAACAATGGAATAATCAAAACTATTTCTTGAGTAATTACTTGTGCGAGGACGATAAGTAATTGAAAGGAGTATTTGAATTCAAATAATCTTTGGAAGTATACAAAGTGCGAATCATTTATGAATGGATTAATGCATGCATATGGGATATACTTATGTTTAGTTATTAAATCCATATTTTGATTTATAATTAAAATAAGAGATTTCCTTAATATTCCTGAAAGCTAGTGGGAGTGCTAAATTTATTTTCTTATTTCATATATGTTGCATAACATATAGGAAGTAACATTCCATAAGCATTAAATGTTAAGTCTTAGTTTGGAATGAAACTTCACGTGAAGATTTAGAAAATAAACATACAACCTTGGAATATATGTTTAGTGTTATAAGCATAAGCGGTAAAATAATTGATTCTAATAAACATGATTATACTGTTAGAAAGTCTAGATAGATACATATCTTTGAAAAGATATGACATGAATAAATCTTAGTTTGACGCAAGGATTTTTCATGTACATCATGTTGTTTGTTGTATCATGCTTGATGAAAGATGATTTGACAACATTAATATCTAATTGGAAGTTATTAGATAACTAAGTGTAATGGGTATGGTTGGATTTAGAATTAACATCCTCATCCTAGAATAGCTCCTAAATTCTAAATATGAACCATATGGCAATTGTTGCGTAATTGACATAGCCAACAAATCTGGAAAGATTTGAAGGTATCAAACATTACACAATTGGATATTAAAGTTTACGGGATTTTAAAAGGCATATTGTTGTTTGCATACAATGATGCTAATAAGATTGAGATGACACTCAATACTAGTCATGGTAGGATTTCATCCTAGTTAATAGCCATGTGTACTAGTTATGCTTAACTGTAAGAATAGTTGCATTTTACATTAAAGAATTAGAATACTTTAAACTATAAAAGGTTTGATAGTTTGCTTGTCATAAATTCGTGGTTGAGGATGTCACGTATTTTATGAAATATTATGTGGCATTATCAAGATAATTGATAGCACACATACAAGAACTTCATTAATTGAATTCTTGAAATAAGTATTCTCAAAATTCCCATAGATCAAAGTTAGTTGATTTATGCATTGTCAACAAGTATGTTTGACATGACTTAAGGCATAATTCATTAATTAGAATTATCATGCATTGATCTATTTTAGTGTTTGAATAATGGGATGTTTTTGACAGTTATTATTTTAATGAAATAAAATAATGGTTATGTTTGTTTATCATTTTCTTAATAATATATCCTATATTTGCATGTTTATATCCTTGAATATATTTATATATTCTAAACTGTCCGTTGCCAGTTAATGATATGGGAATATCATTAAATTAAGGTAAATCTGAGTATTGGTATAATATACTTTAAAGTATATTGATGCGTTGTCATACCAATTTCACATGATATTCAAATTGTTTGAATATAGGACTTAATCCCGCCACATGAGTTTACTTTATGGATCTCGTCATCTAGTAAATCATGAGTATATAGTTATCCTCAGACTTGAGATGCCAGATAACTGTCATGCATGTAGTGCATTTCTTTGATTCAATTTAACGCTATACGTAACTGGTAGCTATACAGATTGTTTTGGGAAGCGTTGCGAAGTGCATGAGTTATGCTTGTAGTCAAGATAGAATTTGTTCCTTCAAATTGTTTGGAGTTTAATACTGTTGGGCCCCTCGTAGGGTTGACAAGATGTTTGTGCGGCCGCACCCAAGATCTCCCCTGAATAGTTCAGATGATTTGGTAATCTTGTTCAATCATAAACAACGAGAAACATAATTATTAATAAAGAATGACTTGGATCCATATCTTTATTAATGTAGTATTAGAACAAAAGGATAAGTATGATGATTAATCATCAAGTGGTTTTTCCAGGAGGCCACCACCCGAGTTGTACTAGGGGCATTGGCGTGTTGCTAGACGCTAACCAATGTCATTACCCTTTTAATAGATTTCCAAGTGGGAGTTGTTAGAGTTTTGGAAAAATATTAAATCGTGTATGACTAGAATCGAACACGGGACTGAGGGATTGCACACTTTACGTATGAATGATCAAAGGAATAATTAATATATATATTATTATATATTTTAATTATTTGGACACAAAACGATAACTAACGGACATTAAAATAATTATTGGAATTGACTAATGACTGTTAGTAAATAAAGGAGGGGGTTGAGTGTCAAGTTTTGAAACTTGAGGAGGTGTTAGACTCAAACTTGGAGAGCAAGTTTGGAGCCTATAAAAACCCCTTAATGCTCTCAACAAGGCACGACAGTATGATAACTAAAAAAAGTCAATCGACTTTTATCTAATCTATATTCCTTCTTGCACATGCATGACAACAGTGGGATGATATCTTTGACAGTATGTATCTTTGACATATGTAAAGTGTTTTGACATATGTAAAAGATATGCATCGTACAAAAGACATCACATGTTATCTTTGAATATGTATTGTACGGTATTCAACTTTTATTAAACAAAATAGTTTGGTTTAATAAATTGTGTTCATTTACTAGCATCAACCTTTGATCGAGTAATAGTACGTGTGTTCGAGAGCTCGGATATAACATACTTTTGTTATTCATCTTGGATTGTGGAACAAAAAGGTAAGGGGTTCCACGTTAATCCTTTTATTGATCAAGAGAAGTGAAGATAAGAGTAGATTCTTGTTCTTGCTAGGATCAAAGGTACGTTTCTTATTTAATATTCGGTAATTCTATTATGTGTTAAATAGATCATTGCTTCCGCTATTACGTGCTTTGATGTTTATGTTTATTTATTTATTTGAATGTCAAGATATTTAAATTCCAACATACATAAGAAACTCAAGTGAATTCCTCGTGTCACCATCTAGTAAATTCCAACTCAAACCTCTGAGTTCATATCGTTATTTAGGAAAACTTGATGTTTCGGAAAAACATTATATGTTTAGTTTTCATATATATTATTTTCTCTTTGCAACATGAATGGTTATGTTACAAGAAATTTCATTACACCTCATTAGGTAAATGATCTTAAACAAACATCTGCAAGTTCTATGAACTAGAGCTTCCCCCTCATCGTGTCATATTTGTTTTCATAAGTATGATAATCTTACTTGTTGAAAGATACTTTATGTATCTATCCCCTTTCAAGTATATGTCATAAACAAGCCTTACTCAAATTTTGCACACACACAAGATCTATTAAAGTTGGTAATTTTACTTAGATTCTTGTTCCAAAGAACTTTCTTGAAAACATTCTTAACATATTCCATTACCACACACAAACACATCCCTTGGTCTTAGATGATCAAATCACTTGCATAACACATACTTAAACTCAACCCAAGGGATGTCACCCTTTAGATCATTCAACCTCAGATTCCAAACACAATGATTAAAATTTGTTGACACATATTTGTCAAATCTCCGTGTATATTATGACATCTTCATCACCTTAGTTTTTAATAGAAATAGTTGAGTATCATTAAGTCATGTATTGGTGAATTATCTTGTCAAGTAGTAGATGTGATTTTTCTTAGTAAAATCACTTGCATTGCATATATATGTGTTGATTACATGTTATGTGTTTGATATGTTTGATATCTTGATGTTATCATTGTCAAATGTGTAAACCTTAGAAAGGTTTTGACTGCATGCTTATATGCTTTATGTTAACATGATTTGTATGATATGTTCATTCTTTCGTTATATGCTATTTCGCAAGATTAACATATTACTTGTTAACTCACTATATGTCATTCTTAATACATAGTGTTAGATGGCTCTTGTTTTTTAGTTGACATTCATTGAGCTTCTTTCGTAGGATAGTCTAAATAATGCATGCTTCTAAAATATTAGAATTGTTTGCATGAACCTGTCGTTTCATTACTTTTGAGACCATGTCACATTATTTGTTTGCCATGTGTGCACCTATATGTCTAAGTGCTTTTTGGTATGATAAACACTTAGAAGTTGTTTTATTAATCACATAGATCATTGTGCTAATTAATGGGTAAGTATGCTTAAGTAACTAAGCCTAACTTCAGAACAATTTCACAATGTAATATCAAAAACACCGTCATGTCATCTTACAATATGATTATTTGTCTTGATGCCATGTGATAGCTTTTTGTCTGGTAGATGAATATTTATTTTTGTTTACATAAGATGTTATGATTTCTATGATATTCACATCTTTTGTCATTAGGATTTTTTTTTTTTTTTTTTTTTTTTTTGTAGATTGATAACAAATTATTTGTTATTTCTCCTTGTTATGCTTATTTTGCATAATTGTTATCTCATTATTGCTACTTAGATTAGTAATATGTTTATGGGATCCATTTTCTTGCATATAGCTTTAAAAGCTAATAGGATTAAGTTTTAGAGGTTTGAAATTTGTGTTTGGATATCTTTCAACATACCTCTCTCCAAATCATATTGTTGCTTCCGCTTTCCTAACAACATCTCCATCATCCTTTAGTTATAACAATACACCTTCCATGAGGAAACCACATGCCTCATCGTGCGATCATCTTGCATTAATAGAGAAGAGCTACATAACTTCGAGGATGAAGTTCTTAGTATGCTAAACAACATCCGCAAAAACATTGCTAAGCTCATCGCTTGCATTGTCATTCGTAAGTCAATACAGTACACATATCTCTTAGATCCTCAAATACCGACATGTAGGTTCACACCATTCATTTGAAATCAGTTCACACAATCACAAGTGTGTCAAACCCTCTTAACCCAACATCACAGTCTTGTACCAATTCCTCGTCAAGTGAAAAACACATCATGTGTTTGACAAACCTCTTAAACGTAAACCATTAAGTCTCTTTAGACTTTGACTAGGATTAGTGAAACCAAATCAGTAGTTATAAATAAATAGACCTTAGCATGAACCTTCGTTTGATCAAAAACGACAAAACATGACCAAACCTATTCTGGTCTCACGGAACCCTTGGATAAGACGGACGGAACCAAAAGTTTGGTTCCGCCCAATCCGCGGGTACTAGGCTCAGTTTTCAACCTTTTAAAACAGACAACCCTCTCACAACCGAGTCTAGGATTTACTTTCATATCCTTCATTGTCTAGGAACACCACCATAGGATCTCATCCTTTTCATTTTTTGATTCATATCAAGCACGTTATTGTCAGTGCAAACAGAACCATCACTCTCAACACGTTAGTCCAATCAACACTCTCATCATATGATGTCATTTTCATCCGCATATAGGTATCTAGTATTTCTAATTGTTGCATATGGAATCTCTATTCCTAAGTAATCATTGTCTTCACTTCCTCTTATTTTCATTCGAGCATTTACTATGGCACGATTCATCATCTTTGGTAGATGATAATATCATAACCGTAACCATCTTCAAATACTCTTATAGCATTTGCCATACATTAGAGTTTCTGAATTCATTGCATTCATTATAACCATCACCTTCCATCACCTCTTTCACTAATCATCGACCCCATGGATTATCGAAAAACTTACTTGCATCAATATTTAGTTATTAAGTTATCACTTGTAAACTAACACCAACACTAGGATCACTCATATCCTCCTCATAGGCATTGTTTTGTAGGAGTATATTCTTGTAAATGTAATTCTTATTAGAAGATTACACTCTTTATAACATGGTTTACTAGACAATCACGATTGATATCACAATTGGTATGCTGCATCACATTTTTTTTTATTAAACAATCACAATTGGCAAGTTGTTTGTGATTAGATTATTGATATGTTGCATAATATTTTTCCTTGAGATAAAATATATTGCACTAACCATTTCATTGTAGGTTTATCATCATATACGCTCGATCATATATAGCTTACTCATCATAGGATGAAGTTTGCATCCATTAATTTTCTTCTTTTATAGGTTCATCTTGACGCCCTAGAGCAAGGGGGAGTTTTCGTCAAGCATTTTTTTGGATGCATCATATATACGCATTGGTGTATATCAAATACTTGTCCTTGGACAAATATTGTTTTATACTAACCTTTATTTTGTAGGATTCTTCATCCTTGGATCATATACGTCGGTACCCTAGCAACGGGGAGTATAGATCGAGGGGGAGTATATCATATACTAACTCATCATTTTTGGCATTTCTCATCCTTGAACCGTATACGTTGGTACTCTAGCAATGAGGAGTATACATCAAGGGGGAGCATATTATAGTCTAACTATTTGTTTTGTAGGATCATGCATCATCATACATCATATCCTTGTCACTCCATTTAGGGGGAGTATAAATCAAGGGGGAGCTTCAAATTTCTCATAATCACATTCCGCTACGCATTATATGCATTTCATTCATCATGGATTTTTCATATATATATTTTTTTATGTTGCACACCAATAACCTCGATGTAGGTTAAGAGTCTATATTGATCCATGGATCCGCTAACAACCTAGGGGACGCAACAACCATAGGAGATTGGAGTAGTATAATTAACTTCACTAGGGATGATGCAAGCTCGCCATTTCGGGGAGAAATGAAGTTAACTCCAAGGACACACCCTCTTTGCTTCGACAAAAGGGGGAGAAAGGTGTAAACGGAGAAAGTAATAGGCGAGAAGAGTTGAGAAAGGTGTAAACGGAGAAGGTAATGTTAAAGGTAGTACGGACACAAGTAACTTTTTACATTTTACTTTCTATCACGTTTACATATTTTGTCATCATCAAAAAGGGGGAGATTGTTAGTGCAAGCAGTCTCGTTGGGGAGATTGCTAGTGCAAGCAGTCTCGTTTGTTTTGAGTGATGACAAACATGTAACTTGATACATAATGTAAAATGTACAAGTTACTTGTAATCATATCTTGTCTCAACATACATTCAACACCTCTCAAGTCCTCGTATGATACAACACAGGTTCGTACATGTTTGTTATGTGGCATTATGATCAAACCCTTAACAAACTATTTAGAATGTTTAAAATACGGTTAGATCACTAGGATACATGTTACATACATATATACAATTGCATGTTTTACATTTTAAATCCTAAAATGAAAATTACACATGACATCATGGCATACCTCATTAGGAAAGATCTTGGATAGATTTAGTAAGATTTGATTTAGGAAATATTTTGGAAAGATCTTTAAGTTACAAAGTTGACTTTGCAAAGATCTTGACATGACTTAACATGATAAGAAATGATATGGAAAGATTTGTTAAATTCTTAGCTGTCATATACCCACGGATCCAAAGCAGTACAAGGACGGATCCAAATTAAGGGATCCGCCAGATCCGTGGCTTGTAGAAATTGTTTTCCTATAAATAGTAGCCCATGGTTTTACACAAACCATCATCCAACTAGAACACACATTCCCTTTATCATTTCACACACTTAGATCAGTAGCAAACCATGTAGATTCATACATTAATCACCCTTTACATAATGATCATAATGTTACTAACTTTCATTATGTTGTAAGCATACACTTGTTATGATCCTGTGAAGCAAGCTCAAGATCATGAGTCATCATCCATAGCATACTTCCTGATCCACCATGAAGATGCATATATAAAGATCCATCACAACAAGTTTAGGGAGCTTGTGATCTTCATACATTGAAGGCTTCCGATCAATGGAAGTTCATATAGAGTAGGCATTCATATCCATGATACACTTATGTCATGGATCATCATTGATCATTGTAAACATCATTGTAACACACCATACTAGATTAGGTGGTTTATGTGTTTGTGCCATAAAACACAAGGTTTCTATGTTGGGCCATAAAACATAGCGGGAGTGGTTGTACCCATGTAAAGAACTCGGTATCTAGCTTAGTACCGGAAAAAGGTTAAGCGACGACGGTAGTGGTTGTACCCATGTAAAAAACTCGGTATCTAGCTTAGTACCGGAAAAAGGTTAAGCGACGACGGGAGTGGTTGTTGATGAAGCGAAAAGTGTACCGCTTTTAGGGGGTCATTTAAGCCCTAAATCGTATTTATTTGATCAAATATTGCCCTAAATCGTTCTTTTTGTCATTTTAGGTACTTTGGAGAAGAAATCTGGAAAAGGAAGCATTTTGGACGTTTTTGGAGCATAAAAGTGAAGAAAACGACAAAGTCTCAAAATCGGCTGGAAAAGTACCTGTGACGGCGTCAAGCACCATTGTGACGCCGTCAAACCTTGACGCGCCAGAGAGGATTTTGGATGATTAAAAGGGGACAGCGTCAAGAAGGCCATCAAGAAACCCTAACTGCGGCGAGGTGACGGCGTCAGCTCTATAACGTGACGCCGTCAGATCTGATTTTCTATATATATTCTCATAATTTTTAGTCATTAGTGTGCAACTTTGTGAGGAGAAACCCTAAGACGATTTTTTTGCTACTTTTAAGGGTTTTATACCCTTGGATCTCCCATGTTCAATTGAAGATAAGTAATCAATTAATCATTCAATATGTCTATGTGTTGTTTGATTATATCTTGTTCTTGTCTTTTATTTAACATGCTAGGCTAGATTTATCTTGTGTTTGCTTAGATCTAATGAAACCTAACTATTGATTATTGGTTGTTGGTGTGTTATTAATTGTATTGGATGATTGTTTATCGATGTTAGGCTTAAGAAAACTGGCTAACCTCCTATACGGTAACTTGCTTGAACGTCTTAAGAAACGTGAACCAATGCGTACTAAGGTTTTTATGGTTGTATTTAATGCATGAGCGAATTCTAGTGATCCCATGTTAGGAGCTTCTTAGCCGGCTCGACATAGGAGTGAAGTAGGAGCTTATAGAGTTGGGGAAGTACGTACGCCAACCCACGATTGGTATTAAGGAATACACCCGTCATCCATGCAATTAATACACACTAATCAACCGGTAAAAGATAGTTAGGGAGTAAGGAAATCTAAGTAAACACATTTCTCTCCATTTAAGTTCCACCACCTTTTTATTTTCAGTTATTTTATTTATTTGCAATTGTAGTTATTTGGGTTAGTTGACTAGCAACTAATTCCGCCCACTCCTTCAAACTCGAGATTTTACTTGCTTTTATAAAAATATAAAAAATACAAAAAGAATCTTCCCTCACCCTTAGACCTATTAGAGTAGTTTTTTCAATCCTAACGACACTATTCCCCTAGAGAACGATCAATCCCCCGGTACTTGCCACTACACTATACTACATCGGTCAGGTACACTGCCTGGTGGGGATTGCAAGCCTTATGAGATCCCTCGAGAGGTAAAACCTGTTGTAAGGTCGCAAAACCACGCATCAAGTTTTTGGCGCCGTTGCCGGGGAATAGTTATTGTTTAGGTTGAATTTTTATTTTATTAGGTCTACTCACTAGATTCCTTTCTAGTGAGATTTTTATTTTATTTTTCTAGGTTTTCTTTAGTCTATCTTTTTTCTTCGTTTCTTTGTTCGTAACCATTACCATCCGACATCATGGAAGGTGGTAATATCCTCGATCCCAACAACCCACCACCACAACAACACCCACCTCCTAGAGCCCGTACCTTAGGAGACTACTCCCGTCCTAGCCACCATGGCTATCGAAACACCATTGAGCTCACTCAAGGAGCCAATGTCACTCCCTTGCGATCCGACACCATTCGGTTGGTGCAAAGCGGATGCGCATTCCATGGACTTCGTTCCGAAGATCCTAATCAACATCTCAAGGACTTTCTCAAAATCGTTGATTCCATAGACCTTGATGTTGCCACTCGAGAGACGACCCGACTGCGTCTCTTTCAATTCTCTCTGCGGGACCAAGCTAGTCAATGGCTAGAGCGTCTACCCGCAGGATCCATCACCTCTTGGGATGATCTCACCACTCGTTTCCTTGCTCAGTTTTTCCCACCAGGAAGAACTACCAAGCTAAGGAATGATATCTTGATGTTCCAACAACGTCAAGGCGAAACCCTCTACGAGGCATGGACTCGATTCAAGGACTTACTCCAAAAAGTCCCTCACCATGGCATAGAACTTTGGCTCCAAGTCCAAATCTTCTATGACCACATCAATCTCTCCACGAGGCAAACCATTGACCAATCGGCCGGTGGTAAGCTACGTGATCTAAGTGCTGAACAATCATGGGCTCTCCTGGAAGATCTTGCTCTTTATGACAACGAAAGTTGGAATGATCCCCGTGATTTGAATAAAATGGTCAAGGTAATATCTTTGCCTTCGAACAATTCAAGCACTTCCGACCGGAGGATCATAGAACTTGAAGACCAAGTCAAGTTTCTTATGAAATCCTACGAGGCTCCTAAACCTTCAGGCCAAGTGAACAAAATCACTTCTTCGTGTGAATTATGTAGTGGTCCCCACGACACTCGTGATTGCGTGGAACTCCCCGAACAAGCTTTTGCGGACTACGCATCCTCGCGTACCGACTGGAGCGGGAGACAAGTGGTACACTTTCAAACCCTAGCCAAACCCCTACGGTGATTCATACAACCCCTCATGGAAAAATCACCCAAACCTTAGGTGGAAACAAAACCAAAACGCACAACAAACCAATTCTTCCAACCCACCTAATCGTTTTCAATCAAGCGGTTCATCCTCGAACCGTACTTTCAACAACAATCCTTCCAACTAGGGTAGTACCAATAACTTTGAAGGGTTGATGTCCAACTTCGTGACATCTCAAGAAGCTCGTTTAGCAAAGTTTGAAGCCGATTTCAAACAAAAACAAAGCGAGATGACCAATAAGATTGACACTTTGTTGAAAGCCCTCAATGACCGAGAAATGGGAGCACTCCCTAGCAACACAGTCAAGAACCCGAAACTAAACGTCAACACCATTTCATCGGTTTCGTCTCCTAGTTCTTGTCCACAATATTATTCGGTCAATTCCATGAGCTCGTGTTTCAAACAAACCCAAGTCGTTCAAAATGACCAAGAAGTTATGATATCCAACACTAAATTGGTCAACAACATAGTTGAAACACCTCCCACTCAAAACCTTGACGAAGAATTCAAGGAGCTCCACCTTGAACGTCCGGTTATTGATGTATTAGCACGAGCCCCCTATTATAATGCCCTTTTAGAAAAATATGAGAAGAAGCTCGAGTTAGGTGATAAAGGGACCGCCTTCGTTCAAAATAAACTACCTAAGAAGTTAGATGATCCGGGCTTATTTGTTCTACCTTGCAAGATCGGTAATTCGGAGGCTTATGACACATTAGCCGATCTTGGATCAAGCCTTAACCTACTTCCGTTACCTCTCCACACCTCTCTAAAACTAGGGAAACTTGAAGAAACCGAGGTAACAATAGGCTTAGCGGATGGAAGTGTTGCTTACCCGGTTGGAGTAGTCAAGGACGTGTTAGTACACATAGGAAAACTAACCATTTTAGCCGATTTCCACGTCCTTGATATGGTTAGCGACCCTACATGCCCCTTGTTGATAGGTAGAGGATTTTTGGCGACCGCTAGTGCTATGATTGATTGTAAGGAATCTAAGATAGCGGTAGGAGAAGGTGATACTTGGTCAGTCTATGATGTGAAGAAACATGCCTATGATACTAGTGAGGAACCAACACCCCATTGGTTAGAATTAAATAGGAGACCATCTAGATATGGACCCTGGATCGATGGAGACTTCATAGGACCCCAACGCCCATTTTACCTAGAAGAGGACTTTGTGAGCCGAACACATACGGTAGAACAACTCTTGGCTAGGGACACCGAATTGGATCCATTTGAAGACCCTCTAGTTTTTAGGAAGATGATTGATTTCCTAGGAGTTTTGCCAATTAACCTAGGGATGAATAGGTGGACATGTGAAGACAATGATCATAAGTGGGATTGGGACAAACCACCCAAAGATGGAGATGGGTCATGGCATATTAAGATGACATTGTATGACCCGGATGGAGAGAGGTTTGAAAAGATATATCGTACTATGCGGACCAATAGAAAACTTCAATCCAAGCTTAACCCTAAAGATGTCCTCGATGATGATCTCACTTACATAGGTTAAAAGGACTTTGAGTCTAGCTACAAGACTCGTTAATAAAGAAAAGCGCTTCTTGGGAGGCAACCCAAGCTTTATTTGCTTTGTGTGTTTATTTATTTATTTGTTTGATTTTATTTGCTTCCGTATGTATGTTTAATTTTTATTATTATTGATTCATGTTCGAAACTAAATTGTGAAAATGCTTTATCTTGTTTTTAACTTCGTCTTAACTACATATAAAGGTATTTTGCAAAAGATAAGTGTAAGGGAAATCCAAATCGGTTTATTAGAACAAATGAACATGAATCATAACAATATTAAATTAACATACATATTAGTAATTGTTTGAGTCAAATGCTTGTATCGAGTCATAATGATATTTTGCAGGATTTCCAGGAAATAAGGATTGAGTTTTTCCAGAAATTTTCCGGAAACTTAACATGAAAAATCTGTCAGATCACTTCTGACGGCGTCAGGAACAGTTTTCTGGAATTTTTTTTGAAAGTTTTTTTTTTCTTCCGGAATCATAAAATGCTTTATTAAATCTCTAACTTATAAACTCCAGGAATCTGCAAAATAATCATTCCACAAGCATTATATCCTTATACAGATTTATCCCGCCGATGTTATGCAGGTTTTCGTGTTTGTTTTCTCAGGTTTAACAGGTTATTTTGGACAAGGAGATGTATGTGGAATCTAGCTTTTGGCGCTGCTTTAGTCTTGAAGCTTCAACATTACCTTGGAAGAAGATCTAACCATGTTACCTCTTTATCCACCGAGCGAATCAAGGGAGTATTTGATTTCATTCTTTTACCTTATTTACTTTTACATCTTGTTATTTGAACATTGGGGACAATGTTCATCTTAAGTGTAAGGGGGGGTAAAGTACGATACCTTAGAGAATGCTATTACGCTTGATTTTTCGTTTGTTTAATGGTAGACGTGTAATAAAACTGAGAGAAATACCTGTTAAGGCAATTTTAGTGCCAAATTTAAATTTTTTTACAACATATAGGAGTGAAACTTTGGTCTTAATGAGCGTCTCACGGATAGGAGTTATATGACTAGCACAAAACCGTACCACTAAAAAAAATTTCCACCCCCAAATATGTGAGGTTCGCCCCTAGAATTGGTAGGAAAAGCATTTATGCTATGATGTGTGTACCGGTAGCACTTAGATTCTAGAACTTGCGTTAGGACCATTCTGAGGCCACAAGTGAGACTACATTCTTGTAGTTAGATTTACTACATGATAAGAAGCATTAGGATTAACCCATTGTTTTACACCTGTGTTTTTGTTATAATTACATTGGCTACATTGGTCAAGTAATTCTCCCACACCCTTTGCGTTGTACTCATTTTTAGTACACGATACCCCTAGTACACCCCTCAGAGCCTATCTTTTCGTTTCTAACTTTAAGCATTTTACTTAAAGTAAGAATTTGTTTACACCCCACTTAAATGTACACCCAAATCGCCTTAGCCTACCTTGTATGCACTCAATTTTAGTGCATTATTGTGACAACATTTGTTTAAACCCCAAGTTAATTATCTAATTGATTACATGGTTGCTGAGTCGAGTCATATCCTTGTAAATATTGTTTTGGGACGATTGGGACTCATGGGTAAAGTACTAGTGTAATGGAGTAATGGGGAAGAACAACATTATTACCCCCATATGTGCTAAATATTTTAAAAGTACTCCAAGTGTTTCGATTATCTTAATTCGAGTCATTAGAATAGTTAATTGTAAAGTTATGTAAAAGTTCAAGTGTAAGGGGGATACAACCCCCCTACGATGTATTATTTTGGATGGTAGGGCAAGAGTGTATGCAAAAAAAAAAAAAAAAAAAAAAAAAAAAAAAAAAAGTAGAAAAAACATACGGACTACCATCCCGTTTCATTTTATGTTTATTTTATCTTTTTGTTATTTTTTTCATTAGCTTAAGTCGAGTCTAGTCTTGGCTTAGCAACGCCATATTGTGCATGTAATTAATCAAGATCTTTAACTCGCCATCAGTAAAATATCCTTTATCCAACAAAACCGTGTTTATCATATCCCTACACCTAACGTTATAACCCGTTTAAAAGCCCTCTTTGATAGTTTATCTTAGGTGCTTACGCCTAGTGGAGGAGGTTTTTGATCCTTTCCCAAGCCTATGGTAATCTATTTGCTATGACAGGTAGTGAGAGATATTATTCATTTTCATTTATGAGATATACTTTTATGACACCTGAGAGATGTGAGTATCTAAACACTACTTGTGAGGTGCTAGTCTGTAATCTCCGTGCTTATTATGATTAAAGTGGAACGACTATTTGTTGTAATTACTTTTATATTAGTGTTAAATGACCCCTAACTTGTATTTTGATTAGAATAAAAGCGCATTTGCTTGAGGACAAGCAAATCTCAAGTGTAAGGGTATTTGATGAATCGAAAAGTGTACCGCTTTTAGGGGGTCATTTAAGCCCTAAATCGTATTTATTTGATCAAATATTGCCCTAAATCGTTCCTTTTGTCATTTTAGGTACTTTGGAGAAGAAATCTGGAAAAGGAAGCATTTTGGACGTTTTTGGAGCATAAAAGTGAAGAAAACTACAAAGTCTCAAAATCGGCTGGAAAAGTACCTGTGACGGCGTCAAGCACCATTGTGACGCCGTCAACCCTTGACGCGCCAGAGAGGATTTTGGATGATTAAAAGGGGACGGCGTCAAGAAGGCCATCAAGAAACCCTAACCGCGGCGAGGTGACGGCGTCAGCTCTATAACGTGACACCGTCAGATCTGATTTTCTATATATATTCTCATAATTTTTAGTCATTAGTGTGCAACTTTGTGAGGAGAAACCCTAAGACGATTTTTCTGCTACTTTTAAGGGTTTTATACCCTTGGATCTCCCATGTTCAATTGAAGATAAGTAATCAATTAATCATTCAATATGTCTATGTGTTGTTTGATTATATCTTGTTCTTGTCTTTTATTTAACATGCTAGGCTAGATTTATCTTGTGTTTGCTTAGATCTAATGAAACCTAACTATTGATTATTGGTTGTTGGTGTGTTATTAATTATATTGGATGATTGTTTATCGATGTTAGGCTTAAGAAAACTGGCTAACCTCCTATACGGTAACTTGCTTGAACGTCTTAAGAAACATGAACCAATGCGTACTAAGGTTTTTATGGTTGTATTTAATGCATGAGCGAATTCTAGTGATCCCATGTTAGGAGCTTCTTAGCCGGCTCGACATAGGAGTGAAGTAGGAGCTTATAGAGTTGGGGAAGTACGTACGCCACCCCACGATTGGTATTAAGGAATACACCCGTCATCCATGCAATTAATACACACTAATTAACCGGTAAAATATAGTTAGGGAGTAAGGAAATCTAAGTAAACACATTTCTCTCCATATAAGTTCCAACACCTTTTTATTTTCAGTTATTTTATTTTATTTGCAATTGTAGTTATTTGGGTTAGTTGACTAGCAACTAATTCCGCCCACTCCTTCAAACCCGAGATTTTACTTGCTTTTATAAAAATATAAAAAATACAAAAAGAATCTTCCCTCACCCTTAGACCTATTAGAGTAGTTTTTTCAATCCTAACGACACTATTCCCCTAGAGAACGATCAATCCCCCGGTATTTGCCACTACACTATACTACATCGGTCAGGTACACTGCCTGGTGGGGATTGCAAGCCTCTTGAGATCCCTCGAGAGGTAAAACCTGTTGTAAGGTCGCAAAACCACGCATCAGTTGTACCCATGTAAAAGAACTCGACATCTAGCTTAGTGTCGGTAATTGTATAAGCTACATTAGGTTGGTTCTACCTCGAACTAGAACTCGGTATTTAGCTTTGTACCGGAAAAAGTGTAAGCGACGTGTGTAAGGTTTTCTCCGCCGAGAAGGGAGCTTGTTGATCTAGTGAAGTAACTCTCGAGTTGGGTACTCGGGGAGTGGAGTAGGGCGGAGAGGAGCTCCGTGACCGAACCACTATAAATCATCGTGTTCGGTTTGCGCTTTCTTTTACTTATCTCTTTACTTTTATGTTTACATTATGTGATTGCTTGTGTTGTGATTAGTTGATAATACTTATGTGACAACTTGGTAGACATAAACTATAACAAACAGCTTTCATATTAGAACAAGCCAAATTGGAAATTTGATACAACTAGTTTTAAGTTTTTAAAACGAAAACATATTCACCCCCCCCCCCTCTACGATTTCACAAAGGAGGTTCGGATCTAGGGTTTCGGAAGCTAGAGGAGGAGTTTTGCTAGGGTTTGCGTACCACCACCGTGACACCGCCGTGACACCACAGCCGCACCACCATCACCTCCATCACCCTCTCTCTCGTCCTTCTTTCTTCTTGGTATGTCGACTGTGAATCTCACATCTATTTTCCTTTTATTTTAAAACCGGTTTTAAAACTTTTAATATGGTTTTCGTGGATTAAATCTTAATACAAACGTTTCTTTTTACAAATCTGTTGTGGATCTAATGTTTTGCAAGGTAACTCATTCGACTCGTTGGCGAGTTGAGTCAACTCGGCCGAGTCAACTCAGTAAGGTTGTGTTGACTCGGATTTTAATTGTGTTAGCGTGCATTTGATTGTTCTAACCTCTTGTCTATATTATTGTTATCTTTAAAATGTTTTGGACCCGTTTAGGGTTGAGCCGAGACCATTTTGGTCTCGGATGTGTTATTTTGGTCTCGG